>CAUYLG010073101.1:0-24342 GCA_963573385.1 Cacajao melanocephalus
GAGTTAATGATCATAAATATATATGCACCCAATATAGGAGCACCCAGATACATAGGAAAAGTTCTAAATGACTTACAAAGAGATTTGGACTCCCGCACAATAATGGCAGGAGATCTTGACACCACATTGTTAATATTCGACGGATCAATGAGATAGAAAATTAATAGGGAATTTAGACCTGGAATAAGTAAACTTAGTGAATATCTATAGAATTCTTCATGCCAGGTCTCCAGAACATACATTTTTCTCAGTATCATATTACACCTATTCTGAAAGTGACTATATAATTGGAAGTAAATCACTCTTCAGCATTTGCATAGCATTTCACAGACTTAAATGAAATATTGGTTGGCTGTTTGTTTTTTTCTTCCCTTATTCCTTCCTGTCTCTGTTGTTAAGTACAATTATCAGCATAAAAGAGGTTTTTAATACCTATTCCTAGATTGTATTCCAGCCTGGGCAATAGAGCAAGAATTCTGTTCTTTCTCCCCCTTTTTTCTTTCTTCTTCTTTCTTTCTCTCAAAAAAAAATAAATAAAATAAAGAGGCCACTTTCCTAGCCTCATAAAAAAAATACCAGAGTTAATATGGCAAAGGATTAATTTTTAATATATAAATGCTATGAAACACATCAGTGTGAACAATACTAAAATCTAGATAGAAAAATGAGCATAAGGCATGAACACAGAATTTGTAATAAAAGCAACAGAAATGACTAGTAAATGTGTGAGTAATTTGCCAGCTCTCAAGCAAAAAAAAGTGCAAATTAAAACAACAGCATCATATCTTTTTTCTCCAAATTGCCAACCTTTAAAAATCAGATAAGTCCTGATTAGTGTACTTATTTCATAGTTTTATAAGTTCATAAATGAGTATTTCATATTTCATCATTTAAGTAAATTAATCAATTAGAATGTTTGGCAAAATAGAGAAGCAGAGCAAAAGGAGGTAGTGTATGAAGGTATGTCACACTGCTAACGCTGGCAACTTCAGTGCATCATCCTTCTCCATTATAAGGATGAATCCCATCCACAGATGAGATCTGTCTATTCACTATGGCATCCCCTACCCAGGAAACCTATTAGAAAATAGTTACTCTGTAATTCACCTTTTCCTAAACTCTTTGAGGACTATAGTCTTTCTCTTTGCTCTTGTTAGGTCACCCTTCTTTATGTATTTTCAAATCTTGGTTAATGGCCTCATCATCTAATTAGTCAACCTAGCTGGATCCTAAGATATCTTTAACTTCTTCCTGTATCTTGTTCCCACTCCTGACAAGCAGGACCTCGGGATGCCAATTTGGATGTAATATCCAGGAAACTTGAATGGACCCCAAATATGGGGCATTATTTGTGGTGGGGTTCGCAAGGGAGTGGTCCAAGAAACAGTGAATCAGAGAGCTGGGTAAATTTCCAAAGGAAGTATCACATGAAGGGGCTAGACAAGTGACGTTCATACCATCTGTGAAATGTTGTAAAATACAGATGCTCAAGTCTCCCAACAAGAGATGTTCATTTAAAAATGCCACCACCAAATTCATCAGTGACTTCCTTACCACTAAATCCAATGGGCACTTTTTTTAACCTCATCTTGACTGAACTCTCAGCAGAATTTGACACTCGCAGGAAAAACTCTGCTGTGCTTCTCTGGCACTATGCTCTGCTGTTCCCTTCGTCCTCTCTGGCCAAGGCTTCCAGTCTCCTTTTCCAGCTTTTACACTGTTTAGTCTTCAAATGTTGATGTTCCTTGAAGCTTGTTCCTCATTTCTTCTTGCTCCACAAACTCTCTCTGACAATATCATATTTTCACCTACTATATACATACCAAAGACTTCTACAAATATATCTTTGGATTAATAAATGCACATTTAATTCATAAACAAATGACAAACATTTCAAAAATGTATAATTACTTTCTCTTCAAACTTACTTTAGATTAGTACATTCTTGGTGACATGGAAATCACCCTTATCTCACAATCAATATCTCCAATCCTTTATTTCTATAATCAGTAAATCCTACACAGAGATTGAAAACTGGTATAAACTTTAATACAAAGAGGTTCTCTTCAATGATCTTTCATTTTGACTTGTGAATTAACATATTGTTAACATATTGTTGTTTATCACATTGCATCTAGTATAATATTTACATACAGAGTTCAGTGAAAATGTATTGTATGTTTGATTTTGTTTATTCCTTAATTTCCCTAGAGGAGGCCAAAGTAAAATTTGAGGTATTTCTATTTGATATAATTCGACGTAATTTTGTATGGATTGATTCCACATAACAACGTCTTTCAATTTATGCTTTTTTGCTTTGGAGTATTCAACTTTGGGCTATATTCTTTCTAGAAACTAAAAATATCACAAGTGATTTTTGTAGAAAAAGAGTATATGGCTTTGACAAGCCTAGTAACTGAAATCAAGCAGTTAGAGACTGTCATAACCACATAGAAACTGCATAGAAAATAAACTACTTATAAATATCTATAGAGCCAATGTTTTTAAATAAATATTTCAGTACAGAAGTGTTTGCCTTATTATATATCTTACTCTGCTCCTTATCTTGTCTTATTTCTTCTAGTAATAATTCTGTCTTTGTACTTTTACAGAGTAATTCAGAAAAGAGATATCCTTTCTTTTAATGATTTTGAACTACAAAGTCTCCTCAAAACTACCTCTAATGCATAATCATTTCTGTTTCAGCACATCTTTTTTGCCCACAGTCAGAAGAGGCAGAATTCCAAAATAAAAGATTTTTTAAAAAATAAATTGGTATAATAAGAGTGAACTGAAACTATTTCAGAATTCTACTTTCTCTCTTTATGCTCAGTGCAGACGTTGGGACTGGAGTGTTAAGGAAGACGCTATGTACAAATTCCTTCTTCGTTTTTTTTTCCAGAATAAAGACTGCCCTAGATCAGTAGGGTTAAAATTTTACAGAAAATTACTCAGATGTGAAAGGAAACATAGCCTTGGTTTATCTATCTCCTGAGCTTCTACTCAGTGGAGAAACATAGGGGAAGATGAGATGGGTAAGTGACACAAGGACCTAAATCAGTTATTGTAATATGCTCTTATCTGTTTTATGTAAGTCTCTTTCAATATTTTTTCCTTTGAGATAATCCAGTTTATTTCCACCTGTCTTCTCAAAATGACATCTTGGTGCAGTTTATTTTTAGCTGTAAGAGCCAACAAGTACACCCTTCACCTCAGAAATGAGGTAATAGAACTCAGGGGAAAAAATGAGAAAAATCATTTCAGAAATGACTAAACTAGAAGCAACACAGAGCATCACAATGGTGATGGTGTAAGAGAAATGGCAGGACTACAAGAACAAATTTTTTAAATTGAAAAGAAATCTACCGATAAAAAGGATTCAAAAAATATATAACTAATATTAAAAACAGGCAAATAATCCATTTTACAGGTAATAGGAGTCCCAGAAGAAGAAACCCAAAATAAAAAAAAAACAATAAATACTAAAAAAATATGATTCAAGAAAAATTTCTTAAAATTTAAAAAAAGATTTGAAACTACAAACTGAAAAACACCATGTACTTAAGAATAACAACCCATAATGCCCAACATCAAGTCATGTTTCAATAAAATTACTAGACTTTAAAGAGAAAGAAAAAACCCCTGCAGTCATTTAGATAAAAGCAGTAAATATATAAAAGATTGAAGTAAATGCCATAAGAATTCCAGAATTTTTAACAGCAATATATATGCCAGAGAAAGTAGAATAACAGACTTTAGACACTCAAGGAAAACTGAACCAATCATTATATAACCAGCTAAACTGACTTTCAAATAAACTATTTGACATGGCAAGAACTTAGGAAATACTATTCGCATGAGCCCTTACTAAAGAATGTACTAAAGAATGAACTTCAAATTTGATTGAGAAGCATCAAAATAAGGACTGGTGAATATCAAATACGTATTTACTTGTAGAGCTAAATTATATTTAGGATAAAAAGGAAAGAGAACAAAATACAATGTCTACACGTTCAGGCAGCATAGATTTTATATAATTGCAAAGAGTAAAGGATGAAGGGGAGAACATCTGCAAAAACAATTTTAACTGGTGGTGATAGTCCAGTGTTACTGTGGATATTCTTATCTTAGACTACGTGTGCAATGTAGGAAAGAGAAAAATAAATACTTACAAAATTTTCTACTTGATTATTCCTCAAGTCCTTGAAAACCAGGATCCTCAGATTCTCAATATGGAAAAACAAGATACAGAAGTAACATAAAAGATTAAGAAAATCTCTGAATTTTACATCTCTGAATTTTAATTTAAAGTATCAATATAAATGAATAAGATTACATAGCATAGAGTTATTGGAGGTATATATTAACTCTGCCTACTAAGAGCCTAGAAACACCCAGATTATGGTCTTAAAATACCCTTTCCAACCAGAGAGGCTTGAATATCTTTGAGGAAATGACTGATTCCAAGTCTGAGGTAGAAAATGAACAAGATTCGCCTAGAACACTTTGTTATACCAGATAGCAAAGAAGCTATCAAAGACTACTAAGGCCATGTCAAAAATACTAAGAAACTGACTTGAAGAGGCTCCCACTGGCCAAAGAAGGAACAAGTGAGCTTCAAAGGGATTACTGCAATCATACACCCATTAAATCAATGAGTTTACAATGGCATTTTTAAAAACCAAATTGTTGTTCACCTTCAGAGAATAACAGAAAAACAACTTATCTTGAAAACTAGGAAACAATTAGAAAGAAAAAAGTATCATCCTGTCATTCTATATCAACTAGACCACTCCATAACCAAATTGCAGATGTATGAAATTTCTCCTTATAAAGAGTTTTACACTAAATAAATGGCCAGAAATAATAGAATTAAAATTTCACTATTTCCAAATCCCAGGGAAGTAATGAATCGATGAGCATCAACAACTGCAACCACAGAACGAAATGACCAGACATTATGTGCCTCTTCACCACAGAACACACCACGACCTAGAGCCTTGGAGAAAGGATTAAGCATGAATCTGATCAAGACTTTGGATCCAACTACCAATTTGCAGAAAATACAGAGGACGGGGGAAGATGCTGACTCACACTATGATTATGTAATTTTAAAATCCTCACTGTAGATAACTGTTCAGGTCAAATGCAACAGATAAATTTTAAGAGAAAGAGATGGAGGGAAAACTAGAGACTGAGAGACTTAACAGCTGCAATTTTTAAATGGACAAGACTATAGTATCTATTGATGTACATTTAGATAATAAAAATATTTAAATATCACAAATGATTGATTGCCAGATTAGTTTACTACATAAACTTAGAGGTGTACTATTGGGGAGGAGGGGATTAAGAGTAGGGTAGGCCTTTTTTTGCCAGAGTGACTGGCAAAATTCTATTTCTTGACCTGATTGTTTGCCTTATGAGTCATTAAACAAACATTTGTTTTGCAGCTTCTTTTGCATCTGGTTTACTTTTAAATATAAAAGTTTTTTTAAGGCTAGGCGTGGTAGCTCACGCCTGTAATCCAAGCACTTTGGAGGCCAAGGCGGGCGGATCATCTAAGGTCGGGAGTTCAAGACCAGCCTGACCAACATGGTGAAACCCCTTCTTTTAAAAAAAAAAATTTTTTTTAAATGTTTATGTGAGTATTCATTATTCTTTACTGCTTCTCTATTGTGCTATTAAGACAGACATGGAGACTTCATGATAAATATAAAACTGAAAAATTTTTTTACATTAAAAATATAATGAACAAGTAGGCATTAAGAAGATGTAAAGTTTTCCTGAAAAGAACTTGGAAGTTTTCTTTTATAGTAAGCTTAAGGTGTATTAATATTTAGATAAGAAAATTCCCAGGTGCTAACATGGTCTTGACACATTAATAAAAATAGAAAATCTAAAACAACAGAATAATCATTGCTCTCTTCACTCTGAATGGTTGTAGGCTATATACCTTCACAGGGACCCTGACAGGGAAGGGTGCTCAGAGACAGATGAGAGAGGGAAGGGTTTCAAACCATATTATACAAGGAACTATGAGACAATGAAAAATATTTATTCTGGAAAGACTAGACTGAAAAACGTGACCATTAACTTCAAACATTTGAAGAACAGCCTGTTGAAAGAAGCCTAATAGTTGTTCTCAGTGGTCCCAAGTCCAGTGGGTGGAAGAGACAGGGAGACAATTTCTTGTCATAAAGAATTTTCTAGCCAGGCCTGGTGGCTGATGCCTGTAATCCCAGCACTTCGGGAGCCTGAGGTGTGTGGATCACTTGAGGTCAGGAGTTCAAGACCAGCCTGGCCAACACAGTGAAACCCTGTCTCTACTAAAAAAACAAAATTTAGCTAGGTGTGGGGGTGTGCGCCTGTAATCCCAGCTGCTTGGGAGGCTGAGGCAGGAGAATCTCTTGAACTCCTGAGGCAGAGGTTGAAGTGAGCTGAGATGGCGCCACTGCACTCCAGCCTGGGCAACAGAGTGAGACTCCATCTCAAAAAAAGAATTTTCTGACTGAGAAAATGTAGTGAATTGCTTTAGAAAGTAAAAATTTCTGGATGAAAGGCTGGTTCAAAAAACACAAATCAATAAACATAATCCATCACATAAGCAGAACCAATGACAAAAACCACATGATTATCTCAATAGATGGAGGAAAAAAACCTTTGATAAAATTCAACACCCCTTCATGCTAAAAACTCTCAATAAACTAGGTATTGATGGAATGTATACCAAAATAATAAGAGCTATTTATGACAAACCCACAGCCAATATCATACTGAATGGGCAAAAACTGGAAGCATTCCCTTTAAAAACTGGAAGCATTCCCTTTAAAAACTAGCACAAGACAAGGATGCCCTCTCTCACCACTCCTATTCAACAAAGTGTTGGAAGTTCTGGCCAGGGCAATCAGGCAAGAAAAAGAAATAAAGTATATTCAAATAGGAAGAGAGGAAGTCAAATTGTCTGTATTTGCAGTGACATGCTTGTATATTTAGAAAACCCCATCGTCTCAGCCCCAAATCTCCTTAAGCCGATAAGCAACTTCAGCAAAGTCTCAGGATACAAAATCAATGTGCAGAAATCACAAGCATTCCTATACACCAATAACAGACACACAGAAAGCCAAATCATGAGTGAACTCCCATTGACAACTGCTACAAAGAGAATAAAATACCTAGGAATACAACTTATAAAGGATGTGAAGGACCTTTTCAAGGAGAACTACAAACCTCTGCTCAAGGAAATCAGAAAAGACACAAACAAATGGAAAAACATTCTATGCTCATGGTTAGGAAGAATCAATATCATGAAAATGGCCATACTGCCCAAAGTAATTTATAGATTCAATGCTATTCCCATCAAGCTACCATTGACTCTCTTCACAGAATTAGAAAAAACTACTTTAAATTTCATATGGAACCGAAAAAGAGCCTGCATAGCCAAGACAATCCTAAGCAAAAAGAACAAAGCTGGAGGCATCACACTACCTGACTTCAAACTATACTACTACAAGGCTACAGTAACCAAAACAGCATGGTACTAGTACCAAAGCAGATATATAGATCAATGGAACATAACAGAGGCCTCTGAAATAACACCACACATCTACAATCATCTATCTTTGACAAACCTGTCAAAAACAAGCAATGAGGAAAGGATTCCCTATTTAATAAATGGTACTGGGAAAACTGGCTAGCCATGTGCAGAAAACTGAAAGTGGACCCCTTTTTTACACCTTATACAAAACTTAACTCAAGATGGAGTAAAGACTTACATGTAAGACCTAAAACCATTAAAACTCTAGAAGAAAACCTAGGCAATACCACTCAGGACTTAGGCATGGGCAAAGACTTCATGACTAAAACACCAAAAGCAATGGCAACAAAAGCCAAAATTGACAAATGGGATCTAACTAAAGAGCTTCTGCACAGCAAAATAAACTATCATCAGAGTGAACAAGCAATCTACAGAATGGGAGAAAATTGTTGCAATCTATCCATCTGACAAAGGGCTAAAATCCAGAATCTATAAGGAATTTAAACAAATTTACAAGAAAAAAAAGAAAAACCCCATCAAAAAGTGGGTGTAGGATATGAACAGACACTTCTCAAAAGAAGACATTTATGCCGCCAACAAACACATGAAAAAAAGCTCATCACTGGTCATTAGAGAAATGCAAATCAAAACCACAATGAGATACCATCTCATGCCAGTTAGAATGGTGATCATTAAAAAGTCAGGAGACAACAGATGCTGGAGAGGATGTGGAGAAATAGGAATGCTTTTACACTGTTGGTGGGAGTATAAATTAGTTCGACCATTGTAGAAGACAGTGTGGAGATCCCTCAAGGATCTAGAACTAGAAATACCATTTAACCCAGCAATCCTACTCCTGGGAATATACCCAAAGGATTATAAATCATTCTACTATAAAGACACATGCACATGTATGTTTATTGCCACACTGTTCACAATAACCAAGACTTGGAAACAACCCAAATGCCCATCAATGATAGACTGAATAAAGAAAATGTGGCACATATACAGCATGGAGTACTATGCAGCCATAAAAAAGGATGAGTTCCCGTCCTTTGCAGGGACATGGATGAAGCTGGAAGCCATCATTCTCAGCAAACTAATACAAGAACAGAAAACCAAACACCACATGTTCTCACTCATAAGTGGGAGTTGAACAATGAGAACACATGGACACATGTGAGGGGAACATCACACACCAGTGCCTGTCAGGAGAGTGGGCGGCTAGGAAAGGGATAGCATTAGGAGAAATACCTAATATAGATGACGGGTTGATGGGTGCAGCAAACCACCATGGCACATGCATACCTATATAACAAACCTGCACGTTCTGCACATGTACCCCAGAACTTAAAGTAGAACAAAATAAAGTACAAAGTTCTGTTTGAAGTCCACTATCAGCAGATATAAACCTTGCTACACACATACACACACACACACACACACACACACACACACATATTAATTTAAAACACCTATATTGCTTCTGTGCCTTTTCCATTAAACTTCTCTGAACCCTTTCCAGATACTTTTCTTCTTGTCCTTGGCAGCATTTCCATGAGTTGCATCTTACCTACCATTCGTGCTAGGCCATAATGGAGTGGAAATATACCATTAGTCTGCATATCACCCTTTTTTCTGGGAAACATTCTACTTTCATTCAAGGTGGTCACTGTGAGGATGATGCTGACCACACATTAATCCCAGAGATGGGTATATGACCCAAGATAGGCCAACGGCCGGGTTCCAGCCCTATGGCCACGATGGTTTCTAAGATGGCCCTGTTATCCTGACTAAAGCACAGTCTTCCCAGGGAATTTTCTGTCTGGGCTTTTTCTTCTTCTGGGATCTTGAGTCCTAAAGTCAGTAAGTTTAAACTGCTTTGAAACACTTTCCTTGATTAGAAAAAGCTATCTGTTATAGCAATTTAAAAGATCAGCAGTTAAAAGAAACAGAAGAAGACAGAGAAAGAGATTGAAAAATTAATTCTTTAGGTCTAAATATACCTTAAGTATACCTAAATTTTGTAGTTACATAAATCAGTAAGTATCTTTCTGTTTTCCTTAAATCAATGTGAGTTGAGTTTGTCACTTGCAACCAAAAGAATTCAGATTAATATGTAGAGCATATCACAGTTGTACGTTTGTTTAATATAATGCTTTCTTGGATAATTGTGTTAATGAAACAAGATCTGAGAATAAAACTTTAAAGTGCAGACAGTAGCATTCAATTAACTCGGTCACATATTCATATGTACAATTGTTATGGAGAGTAAGATTTGGTTGAGGAATTATAAATCATTTATAGCATAAAGCTCTGATATTCTGGATTGCAAAATTCTAATCTCTGTAAGATGAATAAAATATAGCTCTTTCTGCTTGAGAAATAAGTGGCTTCTGCCTAATTTTGAATTTTTGCCTCATTATGTGCTCTGAATCAGTACTTTCACAAATGGAAAATATTAATTCTCATTAGAACCCATTTGAATTCTGACAATAGTTGTGATTTGTATTTGCATCTAATTACACTCTACTAAAAGGGGCAAATTGGATGCAGCAGAGATGAAATCTGTTGAGTCCTAAAGAGTAAGGTAGTCTACAACAATGAGAGGGGGAGTCTGGTGAAACTGGAAGTGGGTAGGTGCCTGAATGCTGTCATATTTTCACCTCCTGAATATATTACAAGAAATGTCAGCCTTTCTTGGCCCTGGATTCCGAGTGAAAGTAGGGGTTCTCTAACACACACACACACACACACACACACACACACACAGAGATCATAGCTCCTTAAATATCAAGAAGTCACTGGCCACATTTATTACTTAAATAATTTAAAGTGTGATTCAAGAAGCTACAAAAGTGTCACTGTGTCTACAGATTTACTCATTTCACTATCCTTTTTAGTTACTCCAGGACTTCAACATCTTTAAAATAGGCACTCTATGATTTATTAAAAACATTACATCCTAAATTTCTGATGGCTGTTTTAGATATTTTATATAGACATCTACAATATGTTTTTCCACATGCTACTGGAAATAAAACGTTTTGCTTGAAGAAGCTTCAATACTGTACTGATTACTGTGGTTCTTGCATTAATTAATCTTCAACGAGGTTTTCAATAGCTCCAGTTCCAAAATCCTGCTGCATATCAGAGTTACCAAGGGGGCTTTCTTATGAATTCAATTGCGGAAATCCCTGCTCTAGAGCCTTCACCCAAAGAAGCATTGACATCACCTGGGAGATAATTATAAATGCAGACTCTCCGGCTCCATGCCGGATACACTGAATCAAAATCCTCATTCAACAAGCTCCCGGGGTGATTCCATGCACATTAGTGTCCAAAACACCCTTATCTGCAGAGCCTGGTCAACAGAACTGGTCCCACTTCCCTCCCTTCCTATTCCTAGTCTACAAAATTCTGCCTTCTCCTTAATTAAGAACATTATATTGTAGACAAATTTGATTTGTTCTTCATCTGTACCTTATTCCAACCAGATTTTAAATCCTTAGACCACAGGTGAGAAACAAGACTTCAAACTTTTTAAAACTTCTCTTTATGTCTCGTTCCATTCCTGTTCCCCATAGGCCTGCACCACTGAAGCCTTCTGAACACCATCTCCCCTTTCATATTTCCACTGGAGGTTTTACTTCGAAGGCTTTTTGATCTTAGCTGTGACATCATCATTCCCTTCCTGCTACCTAAATGTTTAAAAATCCTCCCTTTAAAAGACTTCCCAGGCTCTTGCCAGCCTTTCATCTCCGTATGGGCCAGCTTTACTTTTGGATTACATAGAGGCCCGTTTTCCGGAGGCTCTCAGGCTAGACGCCATGAGCTAGTCCAACTTCTAGATTTCCTTTCTAGAAAACTGCTCGCCAATCTCCACTTTCGGTCTGTCCTACCTGACTTCAAAACATCTGAATAAAAAAGGGAAATTCATCAATTACCTTGACATTGATCTTCCCACTGCTGGAGGCGTGGTGTTGCCCAGTCTTCTTGAGGATCCTCGTTTTTTCCCGTTTCCGTCTGGATATTTTGACATTACACACGATAAAAAAGAAAGACTTAAGCCAAATTAAACTTAAAGGAGTTTCATCCAGCAATGAAAGACTCGCAACTCGCGCAGCCTCCCAAACCAGAGCAGGCTCAGAAACTCCAGGGCAGCTACAGCAGCGCAAGAGCTCGGGACAGAAAAGGGAAGTGACGTACAGAAAACGGAAGTGAGGTACGGAAACAGTGGATTGGTTACAGGTTGACGTTTGCCTTATTTGACCACGGGTCAAACGGTTGGCTACATTAGATTGGGCAAAACCCGGTGATAGGCACAAGTGTAGGCTATGGTCTGTTTTACATCTCCACTTGTTATAGTTCCCGATGTGCAGAAAAACCTTTAGGCCAAACTTAAAGTACGTAAGGAGTCAGCTTTAGGCTTAACTTGATTCAACACGCAGATGCAGTAGACAGCAAGCACAAGGGCAATGGTTAGCTTGTTCTAATAACAGCAGCAATGAGTAAGCACTGATAATGAGAGCATGAGGGTTGTTAGGAATGAATTCTGCCTGGTTTCTTCAATCCCAGCCCCTAAAGCCTTCACTGCCCTCCCTTTCAGTCACCTCTCCCATGATCGGCCCCGAGGCCAGGCCATCACAGGGAATTATCCACCTCCAACACCCTGAACACCAACTTCCCACTGTTCTATCAAAAACCTTTTACCTGTGACACTCATATTCCCTCATTCATGCCTGTTGACGCTAATTCAGGCTGCATCAACCAGACATGACCTCAGCCTTTCAGCAATTTCCACGGGAAATGAAATGACCTAAGAATGCCATCATTTCTGAAGTCATTACTGAAGACTTGTGGAATCATAGAGAAAAGTTACCTCACACATAGGATAGTGTTATGAAGCTGTTTTCTCTCCACACATCCAGCACTTCACCTAGACTCCACTCTGATAGCCCCTATACCTCTACTCAACATTTCACTCAAGTTCTCCCATCCCTTGTGCAAGGCAATTTCACTCTGCACCCAGCTCCTACCCACAAAATGACAGAGAACCTATCAAAATCAAAATTAGTGACTGATACGCAGCAAGGTTCCAGGAATGCAAGAAGACATACCAAATAGCAAAGAATGTGGAGCAACAGAGGAGGAACTCAAAAAAGAGAGTTTGCAAATCAATCCACTTGAAATGAAAGTGCGTGAGCACTCTCTATATTTCATGTTAACCTAGATTTGTGCATCACTGGTCCTCCATGTATGAAAATTATATTAACTCATTAGAAGATGGTATCAGGTCTTACAGTATAGAGGCTAGATGGAAGGGCTCTGAAGTCTGGCTGCCTCTTACCATCTGTTAACAAGTTGCTTAGCTCCTCTGTGCTTCTTTTGTAAAATGGGAATAATAAAAGCATCTGCCTCCAAGGGTCACGTTAAGAGTTATATGAAATATTGTATGCACACCGCTTAGCACGCAGCCTGCCCAAACTAAGCACTAAATGCATTTCAGCTATAGTAAGAATCAGCATTGACCATAAAGCTTCCTTCTGAAGGGCTCACATTAAAAACAGCTTTGTATTTTGATGACTCATATTCATCTGTTATTTTGATATAGCATCTGTATGGACAAAAAGATAAGAGAAATAAAGATAGAGTGAAAGAGAGGTAGGATGGAATGCTGGACTTTTAAACAAACACAGAAGTGACAAAAAGAAAAATGATTCCTCTACCCTATTGAATTATTACAAAAATCAAACCAACAGAGCCAACAAAAATGAAAGGTCAGCAACTTTCCTCTCTCACCTTCATTCAGGACCACATCCAACTCATCCTTGGAGAAATACATTTTATTTCCAAACGGCCTTTTAGCAGAGATTGGGCATTCTGCTTGAGTAACCATCTCCTTTCTTCTGACTGTAAGATTAGAAAATGCATTCCTTTATATTCTCGAAATTGATGTATGTATAGAAATAAAACTAAGTGGTCAGTGGGTGCAGAATTGGGAAATGTCCCTGTCTCTTATTTACAGTTCTGTTTTCTAGTTATCAAACATAATTTGCAATAAATAAGAAACAATGACCAAAAATGCGGTATTTTCACTCAGATTATTCTCAGAAAATTTTGCGTTGTTTCTTCAGTTTGTAAAACCCTCGTCACTAGCATAGTGTTGTCCACCTAAATTTGCAAAAGTGACTTAATACATTTCCAACAATGACTGCCACTTCAAGAACAGATCTTCAGCAATCATCCTTGGGTTTTAACCTCTTCCCTGAACTCCGCGCTTATATACCCAGCTACCTACTCAGCTTCTTTACTAGCATAGCTATTAGGCTGGTGCAAAAGTAATTGCAGTTTTTGCCATTACTTTCAAATCAACCTGCAGTAGACATCTTAACACGCCCCAAAGTAAATTCCTGGTCCTTCCCATAGCCTGCTTCCCTGTCTGCTCCCCTCACTCTATCGGCTACTCTACTCTTCGTTGCACAGGTCAAAAGTCTTACAGTCCTCCTGACTCCTTTCTTTCACATGCTCCTTCCAACCAGTCAGAAAGTCTCAGGTTTGCCTTCAAAATGTATCCAAGAGTACCCTTAATTCCAGTAACAATGGGCCAAATTATTCAAGCCAAAAAATTCTGGACAAAATATTTTAAAACATTTAAGAGCTGACAAAATAATAAGGAAATACAAAAATGAAGAAAAAATTATAATCCAAGGAGGAGAAAATATCTGTCTTTGCTCTGAGGACATGTACCTATCCCAAAGCAGTTTTCTTGAGGACCTAAACATTATGGGGATATAACAAAAAGACCATTTCTAATTTGAGAAATTAAAGGATTTGAGAACTTAAAGGATTGAGAACTTAAAGGATTGGGAACTTAAAGGATTGGGACCTTAAAGGGCCTAGAAGGTGAGGTTAGTTCAGGAATAGATGACCTCACACAGAGTTACACCTGAACTTTATTCCTGGGTCATCCAGTATAGCGGTCTCCAACCTTCTTGGCACTAGGGACTGGCTCTATGGAAGACAGTTTTTCCACAGACTGGAGTTGGGGGATGGTTTCAGGATGATTCAAGCACATTGCATTTATTGTGCACTTTATTTCTGTTATTACATTGTAATACATAATGGGAGAATTAGACAACTCACCATAATGTAGAAACAGTGGGAGCCTTGAGCTTGTTTTCCTGCAACTAGACAGTCCCATCTGGGGGTGACAGGAGACAGTGACAGATCATCAGGCATTAGATTCTCATAAGGAGCGTGCAACCTATATCCCTCACATGCACAGTTTACAATAGGGTTTGTTCTCCTATGAGAATCTAAAGCTGCCCTGATCTGACAGGAGGTGGAGTTTAGGTGGTAACGTGAGTGATGGGGAGTGGCTGTAAATACAATGAAGCTCCCTCACCCGCCACTTATCTTCTCCTGTGCAGCCCAGATAGGCCACAGACCTATGTAGGTAGCTTTGTGGCATGGATGCTGGGGACCCTGATCTAGTGAATCTCAAGCCTTGAATTTGATTTAAGGTAGCCTCTCCAAGCCTGGCAGAAACAATTAGAAATCCTATCTGAATAAAGTTTTCCTTAATTTTAGGCTTCAAGTTACCCCTGTAGTTTTTTTTTTTTAATACAACATCTAATATCCAGTCAAAGATAACTAGGCATGTGGGAAACTAGACTGCATGAGAAAGAACCAAGCAGAAGTAACAGGTAACAGAAATAGGTTCACAAGGCTTACATAGGAATTATCAGTCTATAAAATAATCATGCTTACTATGTTTGAATCCATAAAACATAAAACTTGTGAATCTCTGCAGCAAGAGACAAAGATTAAAAAATGACAAAGCAAACTTTAAAATAGAATTTCATAGAAATAAAAACACAATAAAATTTAAAATTACATGGATGGGTTCAACAGCAGATTCTATGTGATTGAAGAGAATTAGTAAACTGAAGGATAAATCAGAAGAAATTATACAGAATGCAACATGGAGAAAAAAATGATTAAATAGTATATAGGTAGTCAGTAGGGGTTGCTGGGGAGCAGGTGTCACTTCTTTGCCTCATGTCCCCTGTCACTACCTGCATGCCACCAGCACCTTGAAGATCTGGACTTCAGAGCACATCTTTGACCACCCATGGGACATTGTTACAACAGCTGCAATGCAGAAATATCCAAACCCTAGGAACCCAAGAATTGTTGGATTTGATGTACTGAACAGAAATACAGGTCCCTTTGAAAGTTGCACAGCCATAGACTTCTCTACAGAGAGTGGGAACTGCCTTCCATTACAAATTCTCAAATATGGTTTATTCCAAGAATGAAAGGTTGGTTCAACATTAGACAATGGAATGCACCACATAAATAGCATAAGGGAGAAAAACTATATGACTAACTCAAGAGAGTCAGAAAAAAGTTTTGATAAAATTCAACATCTGTTATTACAAAAACACTTAATGAACGAGGAGTAGAAGAGAATCTCCCTTATCTGGTGAAAAGTATCTGTAAACATCATACCTGAAACACTGGAGTGCTGGAAGCTTATGCTATGGAGCAAAGAACAGCATGAGGGTGTCTGCCAGTAGCACTTCTTTACTACATTTTACTGGAGGTTTTGGCAAGTAGAGAAAAGTCAAAAAAAAAAAAAAAATAGAGTGGGGGGATTATACTTCTACAGATTAGATGGGAAGAATTAAAACTATCATTATTTGAGAATGATATGCCTGCATGTATAGAAAATCCCAAATACTCTACAAATTATCAGAATTAATAAGTGAGCTTAACATAAGTGATCTTGTTACTGAAAACAAGACCAATATGCAAAAATCAATTGCATTTGGACATCTTACTGTGTGGGAAAGCAATGAAGCACTTACGGACTAATGGGAGCAAGTCGAGTGGACATAGGAGGCAGCTTGAAGAGGCTTCCACCAGCTGATATTTGAGATAATTTGAACGTTGAAAAGAATAATGATTGTAATTCACTGTAAGTATTTCATAAATAAAACTTCATGAGTACAGTGAGAGAGAGGAGAAAGACTTAATAATAAAGCTGCCTCTGAGATTCCCCAGGAAGCTGCTGGGGCACTGGAGGAACTTATTGGGGAGCCCTCATGTGGATGTTGCTAAAGTCACCGGGAAGTTTCCCTCAGGGATGCTGCTAAAACTTGCTAGGGTGTGAAAACACCTGGGTGTCCCGCATGCCAGTGAGCACCACAGGAGCAAAAAGAGAAGAAAGCGCTGGAAACAAGAAGAGAAGACCTGGCTTGTTCAATGTCCCACCAGTGTCCTCCACTGACAAAGCCTAGCATCCTATCATCTGGCAAAGTAGAAATGTATGCAGGGTCCAGCTACAGTATCATAAAGCAGAGCTGAGAGGCAGTCAATCAATAAACACATACATATTTATGTATGTAACATGTATATTACAGTTTTTATTTAATATGCTGATAAAGTTAACTATACTTAAGCCAAAGTTGAAAGCTTTAATTTACATTTTTATATGTGTGTATTTGGAGACATAGATATATAAAGGTATGTTAAGATTATATTTAATTTTCTAAAGTAAACTTCTCAATATGTCAGAAAGAGAAATCGTTGAGTATATTTTCTTTGGGTATCACCATTGCAACTCACTTTAACAAAAGTCACTAATTTATCAAAAAAGCTCAAAGTTTCTAATAACTAGTTATTATTGCTGTACCACTTCAAAATGGTGCCTGTGACGATTTCTTGCCTTTAGATAACTATAACTTATATTCATATCTGACAGTTCTTGATGCCTATATTATAAACTATCTTTTGTTTTTTGGAATAGCTAGCATGTAATTCAAAGATTTGCTGCTTCCCCTTATAAAAGAATGAATCATAGAAACACTGAGATTTGCCTTGCATTCTCCAAATTTTAGATAATGCCTAACTTTAGATAAATGTGTTTCAGTGACTATGAGGTTTTTTCAAGTTAAAAAAAATACACTCTTCTTCAATCACAATTATTAGTACAATAATGGTCGATAAAAATTGAGGAAAATGGCCTCTTTAGTAAATCATTCAGAAATAGTTGGATATCCATATGGGAAAAAATTAACCTGTTCCTACTTCACAAATAAAAAAATCAATTGTCAATCTAAATATGAAAATTAAGCTATAAAACTCTAGTAGATGATACTAGAGAATTTTTTCATGATCTTGGACATGTCAAGGAAAAAATGGATAAATTGGAGTACACTGAAATTACAAGCTTCAGTTCATAGAAGACACCGTGAAGAGAGCAAAAAAGGAAGCTATAGAATAGGAGAAGAAATTTACAATAAAAATAATTGACATAGGGCTTATTTGCAAGCTACATGAAGAACTCTCACAAAGCGGTGAGGAAAGAACAACTCAAAGGAAGAAGGGCAAATGACTCAAACAGGTACCTCACAATACGGGAAATGCAAATATCGAATAAATATGTGTATGTAAAGATGTACGACCTTATCAATAATCAGGTAAATGCAAATTAAAACAACACCAACAGACTACTATATAAGCACCAGAATACATAAAACGTAAAATACTGACAATAGCAAGAGTTGGCAAAGAAGTGAAACAACAGGATCTTTCACACGTTACTAGCGGGAATGTAGCCTGCACAGCCACTTTCAAAAACAGTTTAAGGTTAGCTACTAAAGTTGAAAATACATATATCACATCCAGAAAGGTATATGTCCTGATACAAACATACATGCACACACACACACACGCACGCACACATATCCAAATGTTACATATCCAAGAGTAATGTGCATACCAATAGCTATGTAAAAGAATGTTCAGAGTAGCACTATTAGAAGCAGCTAAAAAATGGAGACAATCCCCAAATCCTCAATATGCAATGGTTTTAAAGAATTTTGATCTATTCATGCAATTTAGTATTGCACAACGTAACATTGGATACAAGAAGTCAGACATAAAATACATACTGTATGATGTCATTTTCTTAAAGCTCAAAAAAACAGGCAACAGCAGACTTTATGCATAGGTATAAAAAAATATAAAGAAAAGCAAGAAAATGATTATTATAAAAGTCAGGAGGGTGGGTACCCTTGGAGAACAGGGCAGACTTTCTGGGGAGGTGAATGCTTATGCTTTGATCTGGTAAGTACTCACACTTAGACAATGAGCTCTTACATTTTGATTTACATTTTTCTGAATGTACCTTCTATTTCACTATGCAAATGGATTGTTCAAAGTCTTTTTTAAAAGTCTTAAAGGTTATGGGGCAACGAGGACAAATTGGTTACTGTAGTTGAGGACAAGATCAACTATCAAGACTCCTGGCAGCTCAGTGTGGAGAAACGAATGTCCTCTCTGGTTTCCCTACAGGCTAGCGACCCAAGGACTGGCTGGGAAGAGGGAGCTTGCTGCCAAGGAATCCAGGCCATATGCAGCTGCTTTAACATCTCTGGGCCTGTTTCTCTCGCCCGTAAAAATGATAGGATTTACCAGATTACATTTAAGGTCATTTTTAGTTCTAGAAATTTGTGAGTCATTCTTGATTCATTTATCAATATTTTTAAATGTCCCAGTTCATTCTGAGAAGCAATTTATCTAACATAGGCACCTTACCAATTATTCTCCGTCACATATCCTATTTTTCTTTGTAGCTCTTGTTCAAGCTATCAACATTTTGTTTATTTGTGACTTTTTTTTTTTTATCATTTCTCAAACAGGTTCCAAGACTGCCAAACTATGTCTGTTTTCCCAAGTACCTAGCACACTGCCAGATGCACAGTAGGTGCCTGATAAATTTTTGTTGAATAACTAAATTAATATGGTTCTTCTGATTTCTTATGCTAACAGAGACCTCCTCAGGCTGTTTTCTGGTGATCTAGGCATACAGTCTAAAATAGAGCTCTAAGATTTCTCTCCAAAGTATCAACGCTTCAAGGGAGATGATATAGTTTGGATATTTGTCCCTTCCAAATCTCATGTGGAAAATTGATCCTCGGTGTTGGAGATGGGGCCTAGTAGGAGGGGTTTGGGTCATGGAGGTGGATCTCTCATGAATGACTTGGTGCCTTTCTTGCTGCAGTAATGAGTGACTTCTCACTCTATTACTTACGAGGGCTGGTTGTTTAAAAAGAGCCTCCCTCCCCTCTCTCTTTAGCTCCCTCTCTCACCACGTGCCATGCTTCTTGTACAGCCTGCAAAACCATGAGCAAAATACATCTCTTTTCTTTACAAATTACCCGGCCTCAGGTATTTATTTATAGCAATGCAAAACAGATAAACACAAGAAGTTTGAGGAAGAGGTGGATGACAGACAATTCCCAGTCTACTTCTCTGAAGAGTTCCCTAAACGCCAATTCTGGCATATTATATTTTCCTAAGATGACCACAAAAATGCCTCCCAGCCCACAACATCTTCTTTAAAATATGACTTTGACATTCCTCCTGTTGATAGGTAGGGTCTATATTCCTATATTGAATCTAGGCAAGTTTATAACTTTAGCAGAAATGATACTACGTCTTACAAGTTCCCTTGAACAAAGAAACAAACAAACAAGAATCAAGGCTACATCATAAAAGGCAATACAGCCTCCACCTGGTCCTCTGCCTTCACTTGAAACCTAGCTACCACCCCAGGAGAATGTCCAAGCCACTACATGCAGAGGCCATGTTTGGGTGTTCTGAACAATAGCCTCAGCTGTGGTTACAGATGAAGGTCAATATCGATATCAGACATGTGAATGGGGAAACCGTCTAGATAATTCCAGTCCCCCGTTATCAAGTAACAGCAGCCTTTGAGTGTCCTGGTTGGAGCCTCTAACATGTAGCGGAAATAAGCCATCCTTAGATATCTACTCTCCAAATTCCTGACCCACAAAATCCATGAGCATTATACAGTTTTTGGGGGGCATTATGTTTTGGGGTTTGTTGCAGCAATAGTAACTAGCATACCAGTATACTTTGTTATTAGTTATAGAAAAATGTCTAATTCCTGTTGTCCATTTCAATGGACAGCATTGAAAATTTGCAAGCAAGGACTGTGTTTGGAGAGATGAACAGTTCTCTCCCATCTGTATGAAAGTAACATGCAGCGGTGCACTAGCAATAGCCCATGTGGCTTGTGAGAGCCAGTTGTGTGCAACTCTTCCCAACTGGTCGTGGCAGGAGTATTTACACCATGAAAATTGGCATTCAGGGCTTTATTTTTTTCCCCAGAGACTTGGTTTACCAGCTTACCACTGAAAATTGTAGCTTCACTTCTTGATGTACTATTCAATTTCTGCCTTATTGCAAAACAAAAGGAAAAGAAAAAAGATTGGCTTTGTTGTCAGTTTTTCCACTAAGTCTGCTATGGCTGGTCTCTGCTGTTCCAAGAGCTGCTCCTGAGCCTGAGACTTGCAGGTTGGCCTCCTGCGTTCCAGTGTTCTCTGTAAGTGTTTCCATGTGGGCTGTCCCATCCCTGCAGCATCCTTGAAATACAGTGATAGGCAGAGGTGGAACAAGCCCGAACATTCTGGAACGGGTCAAATGGCCCCAGGATTCCCTAGAAAAGAGGGATTTTCCTCTCTTCACATAGTGTGTGTCTATGAAAAGCTCTCCTGCTGGCCACAGCTAAGCCACCAAAGTCCTGGCCAGCAGGCTGAGCATAACTGCAGTTTTAGATGGTGGAGCCTAGTAGGCAACTTCCATACTCCTTTCTGTTGTGGCTGAGGACTGCATATGGGACTGAGATGTGCACAAAAAAATGAATCAGGCCTGGCCAGGCACAGTGGCTCCTACCTGTAATCCCAGGACTTTGGGAGGCCAAGATGGGCAGATCACCTGAGGTCAGGAGTTCAAGACCAGCCTGACCAACATGGTGAAACCCCATCTCTACTAAAAATACAAAAGAATTAGCCAGGTTTGGTGGTGGGTGCCTGTAATCTCAGCTCAGGAGGCTGAGGAAGGAGAATTGCTTGAACCTGAGAGGCAGAGGCAGGAGAATTACTCAGGAACCTGAGGCAAGAGAATTGCTTGAACCCAGGAGGTGGAGGTTACAGTGAACGGAGATCTCACCATTGCACTCCAGCCTGGGTGACAAAAGCGAAACTCCATCTCAAAAAAAAAAAAAGAACCAGGCCCATGAGTTGAGCCTTTAATAAAGGCTTAAGGAATTGAATTATTAAGTCAATCTCCCAGTGCATAAGTGGTACTTTCTGCTGCCACTTTAATAAATTACATCTCCAGTGTATTATTTGCATAGCTATTAAATATCTTCATTATTAGAATAGGAAATTGGGCAGCAAGAGATGAAGCATCAACCCTGTGTTAGTCTAACACAGTGGGAATGCTAGGAGTAAAACCAAGTTTTGCATTTATTCAAACTAGAGTCTGAGGAAAAAATACTTTAAACTCTTTTAAGCATTTCTATTAACAATTTATTTTATAAATGTATTTACACATGGACAAATTAACAAAGAGGTATTATAAAGATGTTAATCGAGGCATTGTTCGAATTCATCAGCAACTTACTAGTTTAAAACATGATACTCCATGCAATAAAATATAAAAAGAAAAGCTTTTTCAGAAGGAGGTAGATCTGTATGTATTCATATAGAAACATCTCTAAAATACATTAAGTAGAAAAATAAAGTCAAAGCATAGTCTGTAGCATTGCAAATTGGTGAAAGAATACATTCATATATGTGAGTATATGCATGAAAAACGTCTGGAAGGAAGCAGAAAAACTTGGAGAAAATTAGGTAAATGGGACAAGACATTTGGGGTAGAAAATACCTTATTTTTCATTGTATTAGGCTTTATTTGAAAATTTTACCATTTGCACGTATTTTTAAGCTTAAGAAATCACATCACTAACTCAATAATAATATTTAATAGAATAATTTGTGTAAAGATGCTTGAAATCTTCTATGGTTTGAATGTGTTTCCCAAAAGTTCATGAGTTGGATGAAAACTTGGCTCCCAATGCAGTATTACCGAGAGGTTGAACATTTGGGAGGTGTTGGGTCTTGAAGGTTCTGCCCTCACGAATGAGCTAATTCACTCATGAATTAATGGATGATCGAGGGATGGGGTTAGTTATCACAAGAGTGGGCCTGTTATAAAAGCCAGTTTGGGTAACTCTCCTGAGCCCCCACACCACGTGATGCCCTGTGTCACCTCAACACTCTGCAGAGTCCCCACCAGCAAGAAGGCTCTCAGCAGATACAGCCCCTAACCCTTGGACATACCAGCCTCCAGAAGTATAAGAAATCAGTTCTTTTCTTTGTAAATTTCCCAGTCTCAAGTACTCAGTTGTAGCAAAAGGAAGCAGACTAAGATAAAATCCTTTTAGACGATTTTGTCCTCTTCAATTCTATTGTGTCTGAGACCCCTCAGTTTTCATCTTTGGTTACCTGGACACACCCCTGAAAATTCGCTCCTACCCCAAGCAGCTCACAGAGGCATTTGTCCACAAAAATGTTGTCTGTTTTGTTTATCACTGTATCTCCAACACCTAGAACAGCACCTGGTGCACAGTGGGAGCAAATAAACCATTAAAATACCTAGCATGTCAGATGGTGGCTAGTGCTATGAAGAAAATAAAGCAGAAGGGGGAAAGGGGAAGTATAATTTTTAAAATATGATCAAGGAAAGTTTCCTTGGTAAGTTGATAATTGAGTAACGACTTAAAGAATTTAGTAAAGCAAGGCACAAGGCTATCAGGTGGAAGAGATTTTGGGCAGAAGGGTAGCAAGTGCAAAGGCCCTGAGGTGGGATGTGCTTGATCAAACGATAAGCTGAATTATTTTAAACTTTACAATTCAAATATACACAGATCACTTGTGAACTTACCATGAGACATTAATACAATAGATTTGATCTACTTCATCATTTATTTAATTCCTAGGGTTAAGGACATTAACCAAGGTAACAATTTTATTATCTCAAGCAAATGAGGATTATTGTTCTGACTTCAGTAAACAGGCTACAGTTACTAGCCCAAGAAAACGGGGGGGTGACTCTCCCAAGAAAGCCAAGGTAATTCCTCTAAGAATCAAAGTTGCTTATTACCTAGTTATAGGTATTTGGGGCAATTTTGCCAATGGCCCTGAGCACGAAGACTTGAGCTTCCTTCTATAGGCATTATCGCAATAAGGACGCACCATTCACTTCTGCCCAATGGAGTTGCCTTTCAGCCTGTACACCTGGTTTCAGGTTCACCTCGACTAATTCTCAAATCTGATGTGGATCTGCAACCACCTTGACTGGAGTCAATAAACCTCTCTGTCACCTGATTCTCAGCATCTCAAACTGGGAGCCACAGCTTCCCTAGCCATTGTGATGACATCTTGTTTCACTTTTCCAGGAAGCCTTTCTGACTCTCACCGACTTCTTAAATAGTGAGGTTCCCAAGGTCTGTTTTGACGTTTTTTCCTCTCTCTGTCTGGCACTGGCTCCCACTTAGAT
This sequence comes from Cacajao melanocephalus, assembly GCA_963573385.1. Classification (NCBI taxonomy): domain Eukaryota; kingdom Metazoa; phylum Chordata; class Mammalia; order Primates; family Pitheciidae; genus Cacajao; species Cacajao melanocephalus. The sequence goes on from CAUYLG010073101.1 coordinate 23,981, forward strand.
GCTCATAACACCCTGTCAGTGCTGACCCACAAAGAGAAGTGAGACAATTTCCACCTCCACCCCATATCATCCATCACCATTGTAGCTTATAAATAACATCACCTGCTGAGTGTTCAACAAAAAACCAATGACATGGTAGATAATGTTAATCATATACAAAAGAAAACAAAGAGATTATGCATAAATACAAAACGTGCAATTTGTGTTAGCCCAAGGCCAGTCAAGCTAGCTTGTTAGTAGCTTCATCTTGGAGAGGCACAATTAGGGTGAGTTTTTTTTATTTTTTATTTTTATTTTTTTATTTTTAGAAAGAAAGAAAAAGAGAGGAAAGAAGAAAGAAAGATTGAAAGAAAGAAAAAAAA
>CAUYLG010073102.1:0-18166 GCA_963573385.1 Cacajao melanocephalus
TGGAGTACAATGGCGCGATCTTGGCTCACTGCAACCTTCACCTCCGGGTTCAAGTGATTCTCCTGCCTCAGTCTCCTGAGTAGCTGGGATTACAGGTACCCGCCACCATGCCCAGCTAATTTTTTGTATTTTTAGTAGAGACAGGGTTTTATCTTGTTGGCTAGGCTGATCTCCAACTCCTGAGCTCAGGTGATCCGCCCGCCTCAGCTTCCCAAAGTGCTGGGATTACAGGTGTGAGTCACTGCACCCGGCGCTTAACAGACCTAAAAAAAAGGTGCCAGATTCTTAGTAAATTCTGTCCTGGATCAAGGAAAACACCTGAATAGAAAAGGGGATTATTAACAGAATGTAGACTTTCCCCATGGGAGACAGCTTTGCAGGACCATTTCAAAATATGCCAAAGAGATATACTTTGGGCCAGGCACAGTTGTTCACGCTTACAATCATAGCATATTGAGGGGCCAGGGCAGGAGTTTGAGGCCAGTTTGAGACCAGCCTGGGCAATACAGTGAGACCCTGTCTACAGAAAATTTAAAAATTGGCTGGGCGTGATGGTGCATCCCTGTAGTCCCAGCTCTTGAAGGGGGTTGAAGTGAGAGTTGCTTGAGTCGGGGAGGTTGAGGCTGATCATCTCACCACTGCACTCCAGCCAGGGAGACACCGCAAGACTGTCTCAAAGAAAAGGGAAGAAAAAGAACGATTTGATTTCTCTCAGGGCCTGCTATCTGTCATGTGTTGCTATACTAGGGTCAGGCTGGAATGTGGTGTCTTATGACAAAAAGTCTGTTTCTTCGTCAGTCTTAGGACCTCTGTTTCAGTGTTAGTTCTGGTCAGCTGCGCCTAAATTCCAACAGGAGGAGGGTATAGTGAGGCATTTCCAACCCCCGCCATCATGGCCTGAACTAATATTTAGGTTAACTTGGTGATGTCCTTTCCAAGAGGAAGGGTCCATTCAGTTGGTTGGGGGCTTAGAATTTTGTTTTTTTAACTTTTTAAATTTTGTTATTATTATTTAAATGTATACAGATGAGGTCTCACTATGTTGCCCAGGCCGGTCTCGAACCCCTGAGCTCATGTGATCCTCCCACCGCAGCCTCCCAAGTTGTTAGGATTACAGGCATGCACCAGCACACTGGTCCTAAAAGGTTATTTTTGGCTTACAGTCCTGAAAGTTTCTTTCATACATGTTTGCATTGCCTGTGCTTTTCGTTACTAGTATAGCTTGTGTAAAATTGTATCCTTGCTAAAGGAAACAGAACGATAAAATCATTTATTAAAATTTCTATTTAGAGAGACAGACAAGGTCTTGCTCTGTTGCCCAGGCTGAAGTGCAGTAGCCTTGGTATGGCTCACTGCAGCCTCAAACTCCTTGGCTCAAGCGATCCTTCTGCCTCAGCCTCCCAAGTAGCTGAGATTACAGCTGCCTGCCACCACACCTGGTTAATTTTTTTTTTTTTAAAGATTCGGGGGTGATGGTAGTGGTCTCACTATATTGCTCAGGCTAGTCTTGAACTCCTGGCCTCAATCGATCCTCTCCCTCAGCCTCCCAAAGTCCTGGGTTTACAGGCATGAGCCTCCCCACCTGGCTCATTAAAATATTTAACGGAGATGCTGGCAGTTGACAAAAATAATTCTGTTGTTATCAAGGATCTCCATCTGTTTCTCAACGGAAGTGATATGTGATCTTCTGCAAGTCATTTCCCTCCCTATGCCTCAGCTTTACACAAAAATAATCTCTACAATATGAGATTACACTTGATTTTTTTTTTTTTTTTTGAGACAGAGTTTTGCTCTTGTTTCCCAGGCTGGAGTACAGTGGCACGATCTCAGCTCACTGCAGCCTCCACCTCCCAGGTTCAAGTGATTCTCCTGCCTTAGCCTCCCAAGTATCTGGGATTACAGGCGCCTGCCACCACATCCAGCTAATTTTTTGTATTTTTTTTAGTAGAGACGGGGTTTCATCATGTTGGCCAGCCTGGTCTCGAACTCCCAACCTCACATGATCCACCCACCTTGACCTCCCAAAGTACTGGGATTACAGGCGTGAGCCACCATGCCCAGCCTAGACTTGATTTCTAAGGTTTCTTCCTGTTTGAAGACTGATTTAACAGAGTTTGTGTTTTTCTGTTTGTTTCTTTGCTTTTGCCTCTCTCTGATTTCACTCAAGGCCTAGGAGCAGAAAATCTCCTAGTGGTGTAGGGTTGCACAATGTCCCATTTACAGGATTAATTTTGTTTCTCCCTCAGGCAAAAACCAAATCTTCAGGAGCTGTTCCCAGCTAAACCCTCATCCCAGGAAATACACCGATTTAAAGTAGAGGCTCTGTAATCCCAGCATTTTGGGAGGCAAGGCAGGCGTCTCACCTGAGGCCAGAAGTTCGAGACTAGCCTGGCCAACATGGTGAAACCTCATCTCTATTAAAAAAAACAAAAATTATCCTCTGGTTTCTCTTCATAACAAATAAATCCTTCACTTTTTACTAAAGGTTTCTGTGGAGAGGAACAATTATGGGTTTCTAACCAAATTTTTTGATGTCCTGCTTAGGTAGGGCTAAGTAAAAAAAGAAAAAGAAAAAAAAATACAAAAAGTAGCTGGATGTGGTGGCACGTGCCTGTAGTCCCAGCTATTCCGGAGGGTGAAACAGGAGAATCACTTGAACCCGGGAGGCGGAAGTTGCAGTGAGCCAAGATTGCACCACTGCACTCCAGCCTGGGCAATAGGGAACCGGTCTCAAAAAAGAAAAGAAAATTAAAGTAGAGGCTTTATTCAAATATGTGAAAACGTACTCAGCCACATTCAGAAAGGATTGAATACAAATTTAACATATAAGGAAATATCTTTTTTTTTTTTTTTTGTGACAGAGTCTCGTTCTGTCATCCAGGCTGGTGCAATCTTGGCTCACTGCAACCTCTGCCTCCTGGGTTCAAGTAATTCTTGTGTCTTAGCCTCCCAAGTAGCTGGGATTACAGGGTCTAACCACCATGCCTGCCTAATTTTTGTGTTTTTAGTAGAGATGGGTTTTCACCATATTGGCCAGGCTGGTCTCAAACTCCTGACCTCAGGTGATCCACCCACCTTGGCCTGCCAAAGTGCTGGGATTATAGGCATGAGCCACTGTGCCTAGCCTAAATACCATTCTTCACTAGCAGATGGGTAAAGATTTGCTAATACAGGTACACCGTGTTTGCAACGCAAACCAAATTGACACAATTGCACATTCGTTGCACCCTTTGCAGAATAAGTTGGCAGCACAAGTCACAAAAGTCTAAGTGCATATGCCCCTTGACCCAGGAGTTCCTCTCTTTGGAAATCTCAGATGCAAACATCTGTGCAGATGGGTGAGTCAATGTGTAGGATGAATTCCTGTGGCATGTTTCTAGACGTAAACAACTGGCATCACCCTCTATGCCCATCAGTATATTAAAGTCCTATATGTTGGACTCAAATGGAATACTGTGTCTGCAATTGTAAAAAGAAAATGAGACAGTTTTTTTATGAATTGATATGAATCGTCCTCAAGGTATGCTGAGTCTATTGTATAGAACTGTGTATTTATGTAAAAAAGAAATAGTTGTGGATTATATTTGTTTTATATATGTTCCTATGTGCACAGACTCTCAAAAATATACAATGTGAACAGAATCAGAAAAAATACACAAGAAATAGGCCTGTAACTTGTTCAATTATTTATTTATTTATTTATTTATTTATTTGAGATGGAGTTTCGCTCTTGTTGCCCAGGCTGGAGTACACTGGCGCAATCTCTGCTCACTGCAACCTCCACCTCCTGGGCTCAAGTGATTCTCCTGCCTCAGTATCCCAGGCAGCTGGGATTACAGGTGCCCACCACCATGCCAGTTAGCTTTTTTGTGTTTTTAGTAGACACGGGCTTTCACCACGTTGGCCAGGCTAGTCTCCAACTCCTGATCTCAAGTGATCCACCAGCCTTCAGCCTCCCAGTTTGAGTTGTTTCCATCACTTATAATTGAAAGAATCCTGGGAAATACGCCTTCTGGGTCCAGATGCATATTTCCAACATATTTCCCTGATATACCAGTTTACATAATTCACAGCAAGAAATAAGGTTCAACTAGTGTGACTTGGTCTTTGTCTCTGGTGTTTCCTCTTTGGAGAGGTCACAAATATTTTTTCTGTTAAGTCATCTGTCCTGAAGATTTTCCAGGCCCAATTCAAGTTCACTGATCTGTGGTTTGCAGAACTCACTCTCTTCCTGTTTTAAAAAAATGGTCATGTCATCTACCTCTCTCTAACCTTCTGACAAGGTCAGAAAACCTTCTACGCGGTCAGGAGAGGGTCTGCATGATATTCCCCTAAAACAGAATCTGACTCTAAATGAGTCACCTTTTTTCAATTCTCCTGAACAGCTGGTAATGCAAGGTCAGGTCAGGATGGCACAAGTAGGTGCCTTGTGCTAGGTTCACTTGCTGATTCAGGGGAGGAGTTCCTTCAGCCGCAGCATCCATCCTCATTCATTCCCATGAATTCTGCAAGATGGCACTTGCATTCTGCTGAACTAAGGGCAGAACCCTGCAGAGACTAAAAGCATACCCACTTGTCTGTAGCATCCATGTAAGGTTTCCAGGCTGGAAACACACTGAGTTCCAGCTGCACATGCATGGTGGCCACACCCAGTTGGTCAAGCAAATCTGGAATGAACCAGAAGGAGCTATGGCGCTGAAGCCTCCATAACCGTCATGGCACTGCAGCTCCCAGCTGTTTTCTTCATGTGTTCCCTTAAACTTTCCCAAGGAGTCTACAGTTCAAGTCTCCATCTTTCCAAGTACTATCACTTCTGCTTGGGGCATGGGACAGATACTTGATCATCAATCCATATGTCATCTTTTAAGTGGTAGAACTTGTTTCTCCTGCATAACTCCCGTAACTTCAGAAAACCCACCGTTTTCTAAAATTGACATTCAGCCCTATTTCAGATATCACTGCATTTCTTTAGAGAGGGCTTCATCATTTCATTTAAGGAGCTACCAGAAGGAGCATTACAGCACTGGAGTGTAGTTGTACAAATGTCTCCAGAAAATTTGAGGTGTCAGAGTCAACACCCCAGAACCAGATTCTCTACTTTGGTAGGTGCTGGAGTCGAGTCTGTCATAACCCCCAAGTTACAGGGAGGGGCTGGCAGTTTGTTTCTATACTTCTCTACAACGAAAAAGGCGTCCAAAGGCAGCACTTGTACTTAAAAACCTTTTTTTTTTCTTTTAATTGAAGAGACAGAAGAAACTGAATGGCTTGAACGTTGTATTTATTGTATTTGCTGAAAAAATGCAGACTGGCCTAGAATTTACGGAGCAGCTGAGATGGAATCTACCAGTCTCGAAGACGCCCCGTTTTAAAAAGTAAATTGGCCTCCAACTGCTCTTCCATAACCTGCATCCTCGCCGGACTTTTTTCTTTCTTAAACCTCTTTTTAAAACTTTTAAAATTTTTAATTTTTTATTATTATTCTTTTTAGCTCCAGCTCAAAGCCTGGCCGGACTAATTTTAAAGATATGTTGGTTAACGTCATGCCTTCACTGAAACTAAGGGATAGGGCAGGCAAGTGACACGCTTGTTTCAAAGGTAGGGAAACCCAGGGCCGGGAAGCAACTAGATTCAGCAACTAAAATACCTATTTCCTACCTCCCTGCGGGCGCTTCCCTTACCCGCAACAAAATCACGGAATAACTCATTCACCTGTGCGCACGGAGCCTGCTCCACCCACTCTTCCAAGAGCCGGACAACAGCCAGCTTCCAGGCGAGCCAGCAAGGAGGATCCCGGCGTTCTCGAGCGCGCTCCCACGGGGCGGGGCCGCTTTCGGGCCGCGCAGGCTCCGCCCCTTCACGTGACGCCCACCGCGGGCCGCCCCCCTTGCGAGGGGCGGGCAGGACCCGTCTTGCACCTGCGCAGAAGGGGCTGGAGGCGGGCGCGTCCGGCTGACTGACAGCTCACGCCGCGGCGCCAGGAAAGGACCCGGCTGCTCGCGGGCGGCGCAGTCGCCGCAGCCGCGGAGTCCGACGGCACCGGTTCGCTGCCCGCTCCGCCCGCGGTGAGAGGGGCGGTGGGACGGCCTCAGGCTGGCCTGACAGGCTCCTGAGAGGAAGGATGACTCGGGAGGGACGACGGGGACCCGGGGCGGGGGTCTCCGAGGGGTGACAGCTGGGAGCGCCGTGGGGCGGGGGGCGCGGGGAGGGAGGAGGGGTTCGCGGGGCGTCGGGGGCGGGGCCTCGCGGGCCTGGGGCTCGGATCGGGGGTCTCCCCTGGCTCCTTGGCTGCTGGGACGCAAAGGGAAAAGGGTAAGGGCGCCGGGAGCCCAGGGGCAGAGAGGCAGTGCGGACGCCCGGGAATGAGTGCAGCCCGGGCCGCCGCCTGGAGGAGGTGCCCCCAGCCCCGGGGCAGATGGTGGCAGCAGGTGGCTTTGCGATGGAGCTGGTGTCCCAGTCTTGGGGAAGGAAAAAACCCTGGACTCCTGCAAGGGCATGCTGGGGAGAGGGTGCAGGGACCCAGGGGGGAAAGGCATTGGGGAGTCGTGCGTGTGTGCGGGGTGTGAAGTTGCTGCCTCACTGCTACCGGGGCTGGCAGGGTGGGGGTGACAGAAAGGGGCGTCCTGGCCCGGGTGACTTCCCTTGTCCATTCTGCCTCTTCCCTCTCCTCCTCTTGATGGGCCGGTGAGCAAAGGGGAGGATAGCAGTGAAAAATGTGGTTTTAGCAGTTCAGTTTAGGACAGCTGGCAGAGGTGGAATTGAACCCGTTTTCAGGATCTTGGAAAGGACAGAATTGAGTGTTCTGGAGCTGGGTGCGTGCCCTCCCACCCTTCCCACTCCTGTCCTTGGTTTGTGCGTCCCTGGGTTGCAGGTTGATTAGACTTCGGAAGATGAAAAGGGGAAGAGGAGAAAAAGACTTTGCAGGGGCACCGGCCAGCTCCTCTTCCTCTCTAGGTAAGGGTCAGGCATGAGTCCCAGCCTGCAGGCTGAGCAGGAACTCGCTTCTGAGCTGGCACAGGTGAGGCACCCCTGACGTGGACGTAGTGTGGCTCTGGTGAGTCAGTGTTGGAGGCAGGCTGACAGCTGTCAGGGCCGAGGCTGCTTTAGCCAGGCTGCGACTTGATGTTGATGTTTCAGATTGATTTCCTTAGAAGCAACCCCCACCCTCCACCTAAAAGCAGGGCAGAGACATGCTTAACACTCTGTGGTGCAAAGGAAAAAGGTTTGGGTTGTATTGCATTTGAGCGTTCCTTCCTGTCTCCCTGACTTCTCCGGGAAGGGTATGTTCTCCATTGTTCAGTGTCTCTCTTTGGCTCTCACTTGTTTTTATTTCCACTTTGTTCAGAAATAGGACTGCTTATGCCTTTCAAGCACAGGACGAAAGGCCATTGAGATTGATCTGCAATGAAAAAGTTGACTCATGAGATTTTCTTTTTCCACTAAAGAGATGAAGATGGCGTGGGACTGACATGTGGGCAGCCTTAGCGATCAGATCATCACCAGCCTCTGTTACATTCTGACGTTTCTGGCTGTGTTTGCCTTTTGTATGGGACGTGTCAGTTAGTGTGAAGGTTGGTTTGCATTATTTGAGATGTAACAGCCAAAGGCAGTGAGAAGCCACTCGGTGACTGAGTAAATCACAAGCCTTAAATCATTTGCTGCAGAACCTCAGAAAGTGGAGGATCTCCGCAAATATTAGACGTGGTTCTCTTTTCATGACAATAACTTCTTCTTCAAAAGTGAATTGCTTTATAGTAGCCCCGGTGGCTCTGAGGAGCATGTTTTAGGACAGTCTCTGGGAAGGGTTTGGGGTGGGGTGAGTCACGCTGCGTGCCTCTCTCTCTTCCCACCTCCTCTCTCCTTTCTCTCATAAAGCAAAAGTAATCAGGTTAAAAGAAACACCAAAGGCAGCCTGGGGCAATTTTTTAAAAAAAGTCATGAGAAGTCAGCCAACATCAGGAGAGACATGGAAAGGCAGGAGTAAAAGCCCTATTGCTCATAATCACCCTCACTTTCATACATCACAGGGGCTTTCCCTCGCAGACTCTTGGTTGATCTTCATTATAAGCTTGGCAATGATGGGTGTATTATCTTTCCCATGTCACAGAATCCAAGGCTGAGTGACTTGCCCAGGGTCGCTTAGCTACTGGGGGCACAGTGAAGTGTTTAACGCAGCTGTCTGACGCTGGATATAGCGGCCCTTGCCACCCTGCAGAATGGAAAGTGGGGTGGATCCAGGTGGATTGTGCCTCACACCAGGGGTCCCAGGGCTTTCCTAGAGGCTTGCAAAACATCCTTCTCTTCCACCACCTGCCTGGCTTACCGAGTCGGCCGCATCACTCCTGCCCCTGCCCCAAGCTTGAGGTAGTCTGCACGGACTCAGATTTATTTAGAAGTCCTTGAGAAATCTAGTAGGAAGTGTGATTGCTAAGAGTGTCTTTTGCTTAAGTGCTCTGTGTTTCCAAATAGCCTAGGTGTCTTCAACTGTGTGAGGCAAGAGAGCACAGCAGTTCTCGGGAAGCCTGCTACAATCATTTTTCTTGTCCTCCACCCGAAAGAGAAATGCAGTGGTTGTGAAACGAAGTGAGCTGACCCAGTAACTTTGTTTATTCGAAACCATTTTTTCTATGTGGCATTGTATGGGTCATGATGACACTTAAAAATAAGCCATAGAGCCAGCTCGGTGGCTCTCACCTGCCTGTAATCCCAGCACTTTGGGAGGCTGAGGCAGGTGGATCACTTGAGGTCAGGAGTTCAAGACCAGCTTGGGCAACATGGTGAAACCCCGTCTCTACTAAAAATACAAAAATTAGCTGGGTGTGGTGGCACACACCTGTAATCCCAGCTACTTGGGAGGCTGAGACAGGAGAATCACTTGAACTCGGGTGGCAGAGGTTGCAGTGAGCCAAGACCATGCTACTGTACTCCAGCCTGGGTGACAAAGACTCCATCTCAAAAAAGAAAAAAAAAAAGGCGTAGCTGTTCTCATGAGGAAAGGACAAGTTTTAATCCCACTTTCTAAAAATCAGGGCATCAAAAAAAGAACTTCGGGGGAAGGTTGGCCCATAGATGTTTTGACACATTAGTGGTGTGAAGCAGTGGAAAGCCGTGGTGATCCCGGGCGCAGGATCCGGAAGTGTAGGTCTGGAGTGAAACAGGTGATAGTTCCCGGCTACTCCATGCTTGGAATGTTGTGTTCTTTTCTGGACATCACATGTCATGAAGGTTGTAGAAAAAAATAAGCATATTCATTGGAAACCGCTATAGTGGTGAATGAAGTAGATGTAGTAAGCCTGGAACTGTGATTTATTAAGCTCATTCTGTAGAGCCCCAAGATTCCAGGAACCAAAGGACAGAAGTAAAAGAAAGACTTGGCCTTGGCCAGGTGTGGTGGCTACACCTGGAATACCAGCACTTTGTAGGGGCCAAGGGGGGCGGATTGCTTCAGCCCAGGAGTTCAAGACCAGCCTGAGCAACGTGGCAAAACCCCATCTTTACTAATAATTAGGCAAAAATTAGCCAGGTGTGGTGGTGCAAACCTGTAATGCCAACTACTAGGGAGGCTGAGGTGGGAGGATCCCTTGAGCCCTGGAGGTGGAGGTTGCCATGAACTGAGATTATACCACTGCACCCCAGACTTTAGTTGTAAGAACGTGATCGTGCCAGAGTGATCATTTGGAAACTCTGAGTTAAATCGTGTCTCTTGGCCGGGCACGGTGGCTCACGCCTGTAATCCAAGCACTTTGGTGGCCAATGTGGGCGGATCACCTGAGGTCGGGAGTTCAAGACCAGCCTGACCAACATGGTGAAACCCTGTCTTAAAAAAAAGAAAACAAACCGTGTCTCTCCCCAGCAGCATCCCAGGACCTTAGTCAACCAGGCTGACTGTGCAGGTTGCTGACTGACGCTGCCGGTTTCTCCAGCCACGTTGACTGCCTCTGTCAGTCACCAAGGTTCCACCTTCTTCCTGGGCCCTGTGAGTGCCAAGATGACTCTGCCTCAGGACCTTTGCATGGGCTGTTCCTCCCATTCCCATGGCCAGCTTCCTGCCGTTCAGGTCACTGCTGCAATATTACATCCTCAGTGAGACCTTCCCTAACAGTCAAAATAATGTTCCTTTTTCTTCTGGTCCTGCCCACTCACTCTATCATATTACAGTGTTTTATTTTCTTCATAACAATATCAGAAATGACCTTGTTTATTGGAGAACGCTTTTACTAGAGACAGTCTAACCTAGCCTGGCTAGCGGACCACTGGGCAAGATAATTCGGGTGCTGGATAGACAGTAATGCCAGGTTTCATTCCTCTCAGGACTGCTCTAACCGAGACCCACAAACTGAGGACTTAAAGCAACCGAAATTTATTCTCACAGTTCTGGAGACCAGAAGTCCAAAATTAAGGCGTCAACAGGATTGGTTCCTTCTTGGAGACTCAGAGGGAGACTCTGTGCCTCGCTTTCAGCTTCTGCTGGTGGCCAGTGATCCGTAATATCCCCTCACTGGCAGCTGCGTCACCCCAGGCTCTGCCCCTGTGATCACATGGCCTCCTTGTCCCTGTGTGTCTGTTTCTACTTCATGTCTTCTCCTGTGAGTCTGTGTCCTTCTCCTCCAGTCGGATTGGACTTAGGGTCCACTCTACTCCATTATGACCTCCTCTTTTGTTCAGACAGAGTCTTTGTTGCCTAGGCTGTAGTGCAGGGCATGATCTCAGCTCACTGCAACCACTGCCTCCTAAGTTTAAGTGATTCTCGTGCCTCAGCCTCCCATGTAGCTGGAATTACAGGTGCATGCCACCACACCTGGCTAATTTTAGCATTTTTGGTGGAGGCGGGGTTTCGCCATGTTGGCCTGGCTGGTCTCGAACTCCTGACCTCAAGTGATCCTCCTGCCTCGGCCTCCCAAAGTGCTGGGGTGACCTCCTGTTAACTAATTACATCCACAGAGACCCTATTTCCAATGAAGTTCACAGGTTCCCTGGGTTAGGACCTCAACATATCTTTTGATGCCTGGGGGTTGGGGGGATGCCAAAATTCAGTCTTTTGGGGCGGGGGGAGGCAACTAAATTCAATCTGTAGTGCCTTACAGCTTCAAGATGCAGTGACGTTTTGAAGGGAAAAATTAGCAGGAGTTGCTGGGTTATTTGCAGGGATAATGACAGGGATGTGGGTGTTTTTCTGAGAAGCGTTCGTGATCCTTACGATTTGATCTGCGAGGCAAATGCTGACTGGTGTACCTCACTGTGAAGAGGGCCAGCAAGCTAGCGACTTGCCCAGGGCCAGGCAGCTCCCGAGTAGTGAGACCTCCTCACTTCTGCTTGCCCTCAGCTTCTTTACCCCTCCTGCCGGGGACGCCACAGCTGCCTCAGGTCAGGGTGCAGGGTTTCTCTGATGCGCTCTGCAGGGGCCTGGAGAGATGATTGCCTTCCTTCACGTTTTGCTGCACTGGTCCTTGTGGAGGAACAGCTCATCGGCGTCCAGCGGTAAAATAAACGGCGTGGCTGAATATGATGGTCTCCCACTTAGGCGATGCTGCTGGGAGGCGGTGGCGTCAGTAGAAGCCTCTTTCCGCGTGTGATTCGGAAGGGCTGTTTACCAAGGACTTCAGCGCTCTGGGCTTCTGCGGCTCAGGTGTTACCAAGGATGAGCCCTCGGGGAGTTCACAGAGCAACTGTTCTCCCTTTGGGCCTGGGGTGGGGGAGGGGTGGGGGTGGATAGGGCAGGACAGGTGCCAGCTGACTTATCTGGTGACTGGCACTTGCACCTGGAGATGCCTCAGTTCCTGACTCTGTCACCCAGATACCCAATATGCCCCCATCTTTATTTCTGACTAATATGTGCAGATGGCACCAAATTCGAATGATACAGAAGTCGCGTGAAAAGTAGTTTGTCCCTCCCTGTCCCCCCCAGCTTCCCAGTTCCTCTCCCCAGTGGCATTACTGCCTGTTTCTTCTGTCCCCTTCTAGAGATCCAATGTCCTTTTAATGTCCCCGATTATCACCCGCCTCACCTCAAGGGCCATGCTCACCGTCCCTCCCCTCAATCCGTCCTTCCTCCTGCCTCTCCACAGCTCCTGACTGTTGTGACAGATGACTTGTTTCCCCGTGTTAAGAGCTGATGAGGCCAGGCACGGTGACTGACGCCTGTAATCCCAGCACTTTGGGAGGCGGAGGCAAGTGGATCACTGGAGGTCAGGAGTTTGAGACTAGCCTGGCCAACATGATGGAGCCCTCTATGTACTAAAAGTACAAAAAGTTGCCAGCCATGGTTGTGGACACCTGTAAGCCCAGCTACTCAGGAGGCTGAAGCAGGAGAATCGTTTGAACCTGGGAGGCGGAGGTTACAGTAAGCCAAGATCACGCCATTGCACTCCAGCGTGGGCAACAAGGCCAAAACTCCATGTCAAAAAAAAAAAAAGAAAGAAGGAAAAGAAAGAGTTGATGACTGTACTCCTGCCAAGGAGTTTTTCTGGGAAAGGAAGGTGCTTAGCAGAAGTGAGTCTGTAGAGGTAAATGTGGGGCAAGAGTGTAGGGAAAGTGCTTTTATTTCTGGGGTGGTTTTCATAGTCTTGTACCTTAGACTTCACTAGGTAGGGCTCGCTCTGTCCAGGGCAAGTACAGAGGGCTCACGGGAAGGAAGGTGATGGGGGCAGTGTATCTTATGTGGCTGAGGTATAAAAATAGTGCGGTCGTTATTATGGTTCATATTTATAGGGTTTCCTCTGTCTACACCCAGCTATGTGCCCAGTGCCTTATGGGGCTGTCACTTTAGCCCTCACAAAAACAATATAACATAGCCACGGTTACTGTCCCCATTTCACAGATGAGAAAACTGAGGCATGGAAAGGCGGAGTAACGTGCCTCCATCATACAATGTGTGAGGGCAGCTCAGGGGTCGGGGTAGCCTGCCTCTGGGCCTGGGTTCTCCGCCTCTCCCCTGAGCTGCCTCCCCTGGCAGAGTGCAGGTCACCTTTGAGACCCCCCCATCAGTGCACACTGGAAACGTGTGCTCTGCAGGGCGCTGGGCCCCTAAGCCCTGCCCCACGCCATGCACTTGCCTCTGCCCGTTTCCCGGGCCGAGCCGTCGGCTCCCCTGCCTCCTCTCGGCCCTCTGATTTCCACCTGGCTCTCAAAGCCGGAGGCATCTACCCGAGACCCCAGTTGTCTGAGTGTGGCCACGGCGGTGCTGGATCTGTTCCCCGTCCCGTGGCAGGCGCCTGTCTCTTGCCCTCTTCACCACCCATTCCTCCCTGAGCAGGTCAGAAGCGGCTCTGCAAGCCGGGTGCTGTCCTGCTGCTGCTTCTGTTCCCCAGGCCTAGCCCAGTGCAGCGTGGAGCAGGTGATGAAGAAACACTGGTGGCACAAACAGCTCTTGGCTTAGGGAGCCCTGGTCTCCACCTAACTCTGTGGGGACCCTCCTCTCCCAGGCTGTAAAAGGAAGGCTTTGACCTCAAGTCTTCTAGCTTCAGAAACTCCCTCACTTATCTTACACTGTTAGTTTTGTTTTTTGTTTGTTTATTTGTTTTTAGAGATGAGATCTTGCTCCGTCGTCCAGGCTGGAGTGCAGTGGTGCCATCACGGCTCACTGCAGCTTCGACCTCCGTGGCTCAAGCTATCCTCCCTGCTCAGCCTGCCAAGTAGCTGGGACTACAGGTGTGCACCACTATCCCCCGCTAACTTATTTTTATTTTTTATTTTTAGTGGAAACGAGATCTTGCTATGTTGCCAGGCTGGTGTTAGACTCCTAGGCTCAAGCAGTCCTCCTGCCTCGGCCTCCCAAAGTGCTGGGATTGCAGGCATGAGCCACCACACCTGGCCTGCTTAGAGTGTTTAAACAGCCTTCTTTCTTCCTTTCTTTGTTTCTTTAACAGCTTATTGAGTATGTTTTAGATATCATAACATTCTTCCATTTCAATTGTATAATTCAGTGATTCTTAGTAACTTGACTGACTGGTGCGACCTTCATCATAATCTAATTTCACAGCGTTTCCATCACCCCATAAACACAGCCCCGTTCCATTAGCAGTCTCTGCCCCCGCCTCTCATCCCTGGCCCCTGACAACCACTAAGCCAGTTTTTGTCTCTGGAATCACCCGTTCTGGACATTTCATAAGCGTGGTCCCGTGTGTGGCCTTGTAATAGGTTTGTTTTTAGTTCGTCGCTGTTGCAGCATGTGTCTGTGCTCTGTTCTTTTTTACTGTAGATGTTTGTGGTGATTGTCCAGTACTGGCAAGGAGAGACCGTGCCTTCTGGCCCTCTGCACTCTACTCCATCTGCCCTCTTGCAGATGGCATCTTTGTGCGTGGGATGGTCAAGCGGGCGATAGCGCTCCTGGGTGTGCTTATTTATTGTGCCTCAGACCTTGGCTTGACTTTTGCAGTGTTCCTATACTGTCCTCTTTCTGTTCAGGGATCCAGTCCAGGGCACCGCATTGCATGTGGTCACATCTGCCCAGCTGCCCTGCCCTGGGACAGCTGTCACCTTTCCTCATTTCACACGTGGTGTGGTGGTCTCCATGTAACACGGGGTCTCATAGCTCCCAAAAGGAAAGCGAGGTAGTGGCCGCCTGTATGTGAGGTCCGCCTTGCCCAGTAGAGGAAGACCCTTACTTGAGAAAATCCTGCTTTCATTACTGCAGGGGTTCTGGCCTTATTCCAGAAATGTTCTCCTGCCTCTAAATATGAGGAATGCATGTCCAGGACCCATTGCACGGCAGGAATAATTTCTAGCCAAGGCTGATGGGAACGGTAAATTAGAAGAAAGAACAGAGAGAGAAGGGGTTATTTTTTTCTTTTAATGACCGAATCCATGTAGGAAAGCAAGTGCCTGGCAGACTGTCGTCTTCAGTGACATCCTTTTCCCTGCCAGGTGTGTTCTGAGACATTGTTCTGGCCTTTACATCACAGCCAGGCATGACTCACAAGCAGATGACTCACGGTGGCAAAAATGACCAATGTGCTAGCGGAAAATGAGAATCTGGGAGCAGTGGAACAAATGGAAAATGCCAGAGTCAGTGCGTGTGGACGGCTGCTGTGACGCTGGCATCTTCGAGTCAGGGGATGCCGGGTGAACCTAGGAAGCTGGGATACAAAATGGGGCTCAGAAAGGAGGACGGAAGCCTCCTGAAGGAAGAGAACCACACTTTAAGTGAGTAGGAAGTATCAAGAGTGAGATAAAAGAATTCAGTGAGACCAACGTCAGTGTCAAACCTAAGACTCCCTCCCCCTCATTTTTTAAAAACTTAATTTGCAGTCGTTGGAAGGAAATAGAAAACCAGTTAATAGAGTGAAACTAGTCTAGTCCTCGCTCTGCTCAGTGAGAGGCAGATGATGTTGAACGTCGTTACACACAACAGCATCACGCCTGGAATCCCAAGGCCCAATCTGGGTAATAAACCATTTATTAGTCTGCTCCTGTAGAAGGAAGCGGTGTTTTACATAATGAGAAATGTAATGGAAGTAGAATTAGCTAAGTCACTGTGCTATGGGAGAGCAGTAGTGTGTCTGACATCATCTCTCCCTCATCCAGGGAACCTGCCAAGTGAGCTGGAGAGGCCTTGTGAGGCCACGCCTCCCACCTGTGGTCCTGTGTCTGTCCTTGCCAGCTTGCCAGCCCACCCCCCACACAGTGGCCAGAGTGCAGCATCTTTCCAAAATCAGACTCAGGTCATTCCCCAGGTTCCAACTCTCTAGTTGCTCCTGGGATGTGTTCCCACGTCTGTAACTTGGCCTGCAAGTCCTTGCTTCCATGGGCTGGTCCCTGTAGCCTCCCAGCCTCAGTTCCTTCCACCCTGCCTCCGGGCCACACTGCCTCACTGTAGATAGAATGGGCCAGGTTCATTCCCTTGAAGAGCATTGACTTTGCCTCTTCCCTGCGCTGGGCCCCAAGGCCTCCAGATCATAGTGACCTCCCTGCTTTTCAGGCTCAAGTTGCTCCTTGTTGCCAGCCGTCTTCCCTAACCCAGCGCAATCCAGCAGAAATACAAGGCGCTCCACGTGTGTGATTTTAAATCTAGCAGCCACGTTAAACAGGTAAGGGCATCTAGCAGTAGAATCTACTTTTTAGTTGGCCGTGCACAGTGGCTTGTACCTGTAATCCCAGCACTTTGGGAGGCTGAGGCGGGTGGATCACTTGAGGTCAAGAGTTTGAGACCAGCCTGACCAACTTGGTGAAACCCCGTCTCTATTAAAAATACAAAAAATTAGCTGTGTGTGGTGGTGGGTGCCTGTAATCCCAGCTACTCAGGAGGCTGAGGCAGAAGAATTGCTTGAACATGGTAGGTGGAGGTTGCAGTGAACCAAGATTGTGCACTCCAGCCGGAGCAGCAGAGCCAGACTCAGTCTCAAAAATAAAAGGGATCTCTTTGTTAATAGATTCCATTTAACGTAATATATCTAAAACGTTATTTCTACATGTAATCTATATAAAAATTATTGATGAGATAGTTTACATAGTTTACATTCTCTTTTCTGTCCAAAGTCTGAAATCTGGTGTGGTCAGCAGGTCGCAGCTTGAACGAGCCACACTTATGTGCTCACGGGCCACACGTGGCCAGCAGCTCCAACAGTGGTCGGCACAGCTCTGACCTGTTCGCGACTCGTTTTATTCATAGCACGGATGATGGCTATGGTATCTTAGTTTGCTTTTTTGCTCTTTGACTAGAGCATGAGCTCCCTGAGGGCAAGGCTTTTGTCTCTTTCACCCGGAGCAATGCCTGGTGCACTGTAGATGCTCGATAATGCTTGCTGAGTGATTGAATGGATGTACGGCCAAACACAAACTTTCGGTTCTCCAGCTGCTTTAGAGGCCAGTGAGTAGTCAGTGCCATTGAGAGCCTATTTTAGCCAGGGCCATTTAATGTCACAAGGTTCCTTGTAACCCAAAACACTGTTTTATGTAGGGACTTCTGTATCATCAAAGGTCCGTATGATTACTGTTTTTTATTTTTTGAGACAGGGTCTCATTCTGTTGCTCAGGCTGGAGTGCAGTTGCACTATCAGGGCTCATTGCAGCCTCAGCCTCCTGGGATCAAGTGATCCTCCTGCCTCAGCCTCCTAACTGGGACCATAAGTGTGTGCCAACACGCCCAGCTAATTTTGTTTTTTGTAGAGATGGGGTTTCACTAGAGATGGCGTTGCCCATGCTGGTCTTGAATTCCTGGGCTCAAGTGATACTCCCACCTCAGCTTCCTGAGTAGCTGGGACTACAGATGTGCACCACCATGCCTGGCTAATTTTTGTATTTTTTGTAGCAATGGGGTTTCGCCACGTTGGCCAGGCTGGTCTCGAACTCATGACCTCAAGTGATCCCCCTGCCTCAGCCTCCCAAGGGCATAATTAATCTTTATTGAGTTTTTTTTTGGGGGAGGGTGATGGTGATACAAAAGAGAGAAGGGTGTTCTTTTGTTTGTTGTGTTTTTTTGGAGATGAATCTCTCTCTGTTGCCCAGGCTGGAGTGC
Source organism: Cacajao melanocephalus (assembly GCA_963573385.1). Classification (NCBI taxonomy): domain Eukaryota; kingdom Metazoa; phylum Chordata; class Mammalia; order Primates; family Pitheciidae; genus Cacajao; species Cacajao melanocephalus. The sequence continues at coordinate 17,450 of CAUYLG010073102.1, forward strand.
AGTGGCACAATCTTGGCTCACTGCAACCTCTGCCTCCCAGGTTCAAGCCATTTGCCATTGGCCTCCTGCGTAGCTGGGATTAAAGGCATGTGCCACCACACCCAGCTAATTTTTTTATTTTTAGTAGAGACAGGGTCACCATGTTGTCCAGGCTAGTCTCGAACTCCTGACCTCAGGTGATCCACCCACCTCTGCCTCCCAAAGTGGTGGGATTACAGGCGTGAGCCACCGCACCCAGCCAGAGAAGGTTTTCAACAAGAAGCAAGTCCAGAGATTGAGATTCTTTGGAGCTGTTGATTGGCGTTAATGTAGATCAAGAATTTTCAGCTGGAGACATTTGCAGTTTTGACAACTCGGGGGTGCTTCTGGCATCTAGTGGGTGGAGGCCAGGATAGCCACAAGCATCCTATAATGCCAGGGCAGCCGCCACCACAAGGAATTATCCAGACCAAATGTTAACAGTGCCATTGTCAAGAAACCCCACTGTTGGCCGGGTGTGCCTGTAATCCCAGCTACTCAGGAGGCTGAGGTGGGAGGATCGCTTGAACCCGGGAGGCGGAGGTCGCAGTGAGCCGTGATTGCACCATTGTATTCCAGCCTGGGTGACAGAGCAAGACTCTGTCTCAAAAAAAAAAAAAAAAAAAAAAAAAAAAAAAAAAAAAAAAAAACCCACAGGGAGTAAAAACCAGCCACACCTTTGTTGGGGGGTGGGAATTC
>CAUYLG010073104.1:0-93114 GCA_963573385.1 Cacajao melanocephalus
GGTCCATAATTTGATTGCTGTTGTCCACTATAATTTCCAAAGTCATTATAGTTCCCACTACCACCATAGTTACCACTGCCAAAATGTCCTCCTTCATTGTAACCATCATATCCTCCACCACCACCACCATATCCACCACCTTGGTTTCCATATCCTGGTCCACCACCACCGTAGCCCCCTCTGCTACTATAACCAGGACCACTGCCATAGTTGCCACCATCACCAAATCCATTATATCCACCATCATCTCCTCCATAACTACCTCTGCTGCCACCACCTCCACCACCATAACCTCTTCTTCCACCAAAGTTTCCACCACAGCCAAATTTACCTCCACCACCTCCAAAGCTTCCTCCGTGACCCATAAAATTGCCAGATCCACCTCCATGACCTCTCTGTGATCTAGCAGACTGCATCTCTTGTTTAGAAAGGGCCTTTTTCACTTCACAATTATGCCCATTAATAGTGTGGTATTTCTGAACAACAATTTTATCAACTGTATCATGATCATCGAAAGTTACAAAAGCAGATCCCCTCTTTTTTCCACTCTGCCTGTCTTCCATAACTTCTGTGGTTTCGATCTTGCCATACATTTCAAAGTAGTCTCTCAAATTATACTCTTCTGTATCTTCTTTAATACCACCAACAAACATTTTCTTGATGGGCGCCAGGCTTTACAGAATCCTCTCTAGAAACAGCTGTCTTTGGTTCCACTGCACGCCCATCAACCTTGTGTGGTCGAGCACACATTGCTGCATCCACCTCTTCAACACAAGAATAAGTCACAAAACCAACGCCCCTGGAACGTTTGGTTTGGGGATCTTTCATTACCACACAGTCTATAAGTGTGCCCCATTTCTCAAAATGTTCTCTTAAACTATCATCTGTAGTTTCAAAGCTCAGACCACCAATAAACAGTTTTCTCAACTGCTCTGGTTCCTTTGGATCATGGCCCTCCTCCCCCTGGCGGCGACGGTGACGGCCAGAGTCAGGCTGGGGGTGACCGGATGGCGGTTTTACCTCCATTTTGAGACCGGACTCGCCTCTTCCAACTCGAGTTCAATATCTGCAAAAATGTTTTAAAAATAGCCAAGTATGGAGACACGCCTCTGTAGCTTCTCAGGGGGAGGATGAATCGCTTGAGCCCAGGAGTTCAAGACTGCAGTGAGCTATAATTGTGCTGCTCCACCCCAGCCCAAGTGACAGAGTGAGACCCCATCTCTTAAAAAAAAAAAACCATGAAGTGGCTGGGCGTGGTGGCTCATGCCTATCATCCTAGCACTTTGGGTGGCCGAGATGAGCGGATTCCCTGAGCTTAGGAGTTTGAGACCAGCCTGGCCAACATGGTGAAACTCCATCTCTACTAAAAGTCTCTGAGCACTGAGGGAGGAAAAGCACAGCAAGTATGAGGCATTGAATGCACTGCTGTCCTGTTAGAGCAGAAAGAAAAGCTGGACCAAACAAGCTGCTGCCCACCCATGGGCACCCAGACGAAAATTAGTCTGGCATGGTGGAGCACACCTATAAATCCCAGCTACTTGGGAGGCTGAGGTAGGAGAATGACTTGAACCCAGGAGGTGGAGATTGCAGTGAGCCGAGATCATGCCACTGCACTCCAGCCTTGGTGACAGAGCAAGGCCCCATCAAAAAAAAAAAAAAAAAAAAAAAAAAAAAAAAATATATATATATATATATATAAGTATATATATATATATATATATATATATATGTATATATATATATATATATATATATATATATATATATATGTATATGTGTGGCCTGAGCTGGACAGGCAGAGCAAGAGGGCAGACTAGAAGGCTCCACTGATCATTGTCTCCCACCCACAAGACTAATTAAAAAACTATATGCACAGAAAAAACACCTTCATAAGAACCGAAAACCAGGTGAGCCCTCATAGTACCTGGTTTTATCTCTGTATTGCTGAAAGAAGCACTGAAGAGATAGAAAAAACAGTCTTGATCAGGCGCAGTGGCTCACGCCTGTAATCCTAGCACTTTGGGAGGCCGAGGTGGGTGGATCACCTGAGGTCAGGAGTTCAAGAGCAGCCTGGCCATCATGGTGAAACCTCATCTTTTTTAAAAATAAAAATTAAAAATTAAAAAAAAGAAAAAGTCTTAATCACCAATGCCACCCTGCCCCGACCCCTGGCAGCCACAGCCTGGTATGGAGAGGGTCTCTGGGCACTGAGGGAGGAAAAGCACAGCAAAAATGAGGCACTGAATGCACTGCTGTCCTGTTACAGCAGAAAGGAAAACTGGACCAAAATCAGCTGCTGCCCACCCATGGAGGGAGCATTTAAACCAGCCCTAGCCATAGGGGAGTGACTGATCCCAGTGGTCAGAACTTGAGTTTTTTGCAAACCTTGCCACCGAAGGCTACTGTGCTCTGGGTCTCTAAGTAAACTTGAAAGGCAGTGTAGGCCATAAGGACTGAAACTCTTAGGTGAGCCTTACGGCTGAACTGAACTGGGCCGAGATTGAGAGGCCACATGACTCCTGAGACACCAGCTGGGTGGCTAACGGAGTGCTGGCATCACCCCTCCCCTAACCCCAGGTGACACAGCTCATGGCTCCACATGAGACCTCTTCCTTCTACTTAATGAAAGGAGTGGGAAGAGTAGGGAGGACTTTGTCTTGCATCTTGGATACTGGATCAGCTACGGCAGGACAGAACACCAGTCCGAGTTGTGAGGCTCCTGTTACAGGTCCTAGCTCCCAGACATTTTTAGACATACCTGAGCCAGAAGGGAACCAGTTGCCTTGAAGGGAAGGACTCCGTGCTGGCAGCATTCATCACCTGCTAAATTAAGAGCCCTGAATAACCAGCAGAAATACCCAGGTTCTACATGGAGGGCCTTGTGCGAGCCTCAGAGACTTGACTTGCTGGCTTCAGGTAAGATTTAGCACATTACCAGCTGTGGGGGGAGGCTACAGGGCAAAATGTTTCTGCTTAGGAAAAGCAGAGGAAAAAGTAAAGAGGACTTTGTTTTGCACCTCAGGTACCAGCTCGGCTGTAGTGGGGTAGAGGACCAAGCAGGCTCTTGGGGTCCCTGATTCTGGGACTTGACTCTTGGATGGCATTTTTGCATCTGCCCTGGGCCAGAGGGGTACCCACTGCCCTAAAGGGTGAGTCCCAAGCCAGGCAACATTCCACCACACGCATTCATGTTGGGCCTTAAGGGAACATCAGCCGTAGTCTGGCAGTACTCACCATGGCCTGAAGTGGTGGTGGCTACAGGCTGAGCCTCCTCTCCCTTTAGAAAGGGGAGGGAAGAGTGGGAAGGACTGTGTCTTGTGGTTTGAGTGCCAGCTCATCAGCAGTACAGTAGAACACCACTTAGAATTCTCAGGTTTTTGACTTTAGTCCCTGACTCCCAGACCATACCTCTGGACCCACCCAGGCACTCAGAGAACTCACTGCCCTGAAGGGAAGGACACAGGCCTGGCAGGCTTTGCCACCTGCTGATTGTAGAGCCCCAGGGCCTTGAGTAAACATAGGCTGTAGACAGGGAGTGGTTACAGCAGGCCCTGGGCAAGACTCCGTGCTGTGCTGGCTTCAGGTCTGACCCAGAACAGTCATATTAGTGGTGACCAGAGGGGTGCTTGCGTTACTCCACCCCCAGCATTAAGTGGCTCAGAACAGAGAAAGAGAAAAAGACTCTATATGTTTGGGAGAAAGTAAGAGAAGAAAACAAAAGTCTCTAATCCAGAGAATTCTGCCAGATCTTGTCTAAAATCATCAAAGTGGTACCTCTACAAGTCTGTAAGAACCACAGCATTACTGGGCTAGGGGTGTCCCCTAAAGCAATTACAGCTTGAATTATAACACCCAGATCCTTTCGTATATCTGGAAAGCCTTCCCAAGAAGGATGGGAAACAAGCCCAGACAGTGAAGACTACGATAAATACCTAATTCTTCAGTGCCCAGATACCTAACAACATCTACTAGCATCAGCACCATCCAGAAAAACATTACCTCACCAAATGAACTAAGTAAGTTACCAGGGACCGATCCTCAAGAAACAGAGATGTGACCTTTCAGAAAGAATTCAAAATAGCTGCACTGAGGAAACTCAGAGAAATTCAAGATAACACAGACAAGGATTTCAGAATCATATCTGATAAATTTAACAAAGAGATTGAGATAATTTCAAAGAATGAAGCAGAAATTCTGGAGCTGAGAAATGCAATTGGCATACTGAAGAATGCATTGGAGTCCTTGAATGGCAGAGCTGATCATGCAGAAGAAAGAATTAGTGAGCCTGAAGACAGACTATTTGAAAATATAAAGTCAGAGGAGACAAAAGAATAAAGAATAGGAAACAAAGAAGCACACCCACAAGATTTAGAAAATAGCCTCAAAAGGGCAAACCTAAGAGTTATTGGCCTTAAAGCACAGGTAGAGAAAGAGATACATGTAAGTTTATTCAAAGGGATACTAACAGAACTTCCCAAACCTAGAGAAAGATATCAATATCAAAGTACAAGAAGGTTATAGAACACCAAGCATACTTAACCCAAAAAAGACTACCTCAAAGCATTTCACAATCAAACTCCCAAAGATCAAGGATAAAGAAAGGATCCTAAAAGCAGCAAGAGAAAAGAAACAAATAATATACAAAAGAGCTCTTATCCATCTGGCAGCAGACTTTGCAGTGGAAACCTTACAGGCCAGGAGAGAGCATGACATATTTAAAGTGCTAAAGGAGAAAAGCTTTTACCCTAGAATAGTATATCTGGTGAAATTAGCCTTCAAACATAAAAGAGAAATGAAAACTTTCTTAAACAAAAACTAAGGGATTTCATCAACACCAGACCTGTCCTGCAAGAAATGTTATAGGGAGTACTTCAATCAGAAAGAAAATTATGTTAATAAGCAATAAGTAATCACCCAAAGGTAGAAAACTCACTGGTAACAGTAAGCACACAGAAAAACACAGAATATTATAACTGCAACTGTGATATATAAACTTCTCTTTTCCTTAATAGAAAGACTACATGATGAACCAATCAAAAAATAACTACAACTTTTGAAGACACAGACAGTACAATAATATATATATATAAACAAAAAGCTAAAAAGTGGGAAGATGAAGTTAAGGCATACAGTTTTTACTAGTTTTCTTCTTTGCATGTTTGTTAGGCAAACAGTATTAAGTTGTTATCAGGTTAAAATAATGGGTTGCAAGATAGCATTTGCTAGCCTCATGGTAACATCAAACCAAAAATTATATAATGGATACACAAAAAATAAAAAGCAATAAACAAAATCATATTACCAGAGAAAACCACCTTCACTAAAGGAAGACAGGAAGAGAAGAAGGAAGAGAAGACCACAGACAACCAGAAAACAAATAACAAAATGGCAGGAGTAAGTTCTTACTTGTCAACAATAACAGTGAATGTAAGTGGACTAAACTCTCCAATCAAAAGACAAAGAGTTTCTGAATGGATGAGAAAAGAAGACCCATTGATGTGTTACCTACAAGACACACATGAACTTAAAATAATGGGATAGAAAAAGATATTTCATATGAATGGAATCCAAAAAAGAGCAGGAGTAGCTATACTTATATCATACAAAATAGATTTGCAGACAAAACCTTAAGAAAAGACAAAGAGGCCAAGCGTGGTGGCTCACACCCGTAATCCGAGCACTTTGGGAGGCTGAGGATCACCTGAGGTCAAGAGTTCAATACCAGCCTGGTCAACATGGTGAAACCCCATCTCTGCTAAAGATACAAAAATTAGCCAGGCATAGTGGTACATGCCTATAATCCCAGCTACTCAGGAGGCTGAGGCAGGAGAATCGCTTGAATATGGGGGAGAAGTTGCAGTGAGCCAAGATCGTGTCACTGCACTCCAGTCTGGGCTAAAGAGCCAAACTCTGTCTCAAAAAAAAAAGACAAAGAAGGTCTCTATATAATGATAAAGGGGTTAATTCAGCAAGAGGATATAACAATTTTAAATATATATGCACATAATACTGGAACACCTGGATATATAAAGCAGACATTATTAGACCTAAAGAACGAGATAGGCCCCAATACAATAATAGCTGGAGATTTCAACACCCATTTTCAGATTTCTGGAAGATTTCTGGGCAGATCTTCCAGACAGAAAATCAACAAAGAAACATCAGACTTAATCTGCACTACAGAGCTAATGGATCTAACAGATATTTACAAAACATTTCGCCCAATGACTGCAGAATACACATTCTTTTCCTCAGCACATGGATCATCCTCAAAGACAGACCATATGTTAGGTCACAAAACAAGTCTTAAAACGTTGAAAAAATATTGGCTGAGTGCTGTGGCTCATGCCTGTAATCCCAGCACTTTGGGAGGCTGAGGTGGTTGGATTACTTGAGGTCAGGAGTTCGAGACCAGCCTGGCCAACATGGTGAAACCTCATCTCTACAAAAATACAAAAATTAGTCAGACATGGTGGTGTGCATCTCTAATCCCAGCTGCTTAGGAGGCTGAGGTAGGAGAATCGCTCGAACCCAGGAGGCGGAGGTTGCAGTGAGCCAAGATTGCGCCACTGCACTCCAGCCTGGGTGACGAGCATCACTCTGTCTCAAAGAAAAAAATAAAAAAATAAAAAAATTGAAATAATATCAAGCATATTCTCTGACCACAATGGAATAAAAATATTAATAGCAAGAATAATTTTGGACACTATACAAATACGCAGAAATTAAACAATGTTTCAGATGTCTTGGAGCGCTAAAAAAAAAGAAAGAAAGTAAACAACATGCTCCTGAATGACCAGTGGGTCAATGAAGAAGTTAAGAAGGAAATTGAAATTTTCTTGAAACAAATGATAAAGGAAACACAACATCCAAAACCTATGAGACACAGCAAAAGCAATACTAAGAGAGAATTTTACAGCTGTCAGTGCCTACATTAAAAAAAAAAAAAAAAAAAATCTGATGCATCTTAACTAGAAAAGCAAGAGCAAACCAAACACAAAATTAGAAGAAGAAAAGAAATAATGCAGATTAGAGCAGAAATAAATAATGCAAAAGATCAATGAAGCAAAGAGTTGGTTGTTTGAAAAGTTAAACAAAATTGACAAATCTTGAGCTAGACTAAGAAAAAAAAGAGAGAAGGGAGCAGGCATGGCGGCTCATGCCTATAATCCCAACACTTTGTGAGGCTGAGGTGGGTGGACCACTTGAGGTCAGTACTTCAAGATCAACCTGGCCAACATGGTAAAAACCCATCTCTACTAAAAATACAAAAATTAGCCAGGTGTGGTGGCATGTGCCTGTAGTCCCAGACACTCAGGTGGCTGAGGCACAAGAATCGCTTGAACCCGGGAGGTGGAGGTTGCAGTGAGCCAGTCACACCACTGCACTCCAGCCTGGGCAACAGAGCAAGACTCTGTCTCAAAAAAAAAAAGAGTAAATAAATTAAAAATAAAAAGAGAATACCCAGATAAATATAATCAGAAATGAAAAAAGGAGACATTACAACTGATATTGAAGAAACTCAAGGGACCATTAGTAGCTACTATGAGCAACTATATGCCAATAAATCGGAAAATCTAGAATAAATGGACAAATTCCTAGACAGATACAACCTATCAAGATTGAACCAGGAAGAAATCCAAAACCTGAAAGATTAATAACAGATAACAAGATCAAAGCTATAATAAAAAGTCTCCCAGCAAAGAAAAGCCCAGGACCTGATGGCTTCACTGCTGAATTTTACCAAGCATTTAAAGAAGAAGTAACACCAATCCTACTCCAAGTATTCCAGAAAAATAGAAGAGGAGGGAATACTTCCAATCTTATTCTATGAGGCTAGTATGATCCTAATACCAAAACAAGACAAAGATACATCAAAAAAAAAATAAACTACAGGCTGGGCATTGTGGCTCACGCCTGAAATCCCAGCACTTTGGGAGACTGAGTCAGGTGGATCATGAGGTCAGGAGTTCAAGACCAGCCTGGCATGGTGGCAGGTGTCTGTAATCCCAGCTACTCAGGAGGCTGAAGCAGAGAATTGCTTGAACCCAGGAGGCGGAGGTTGCAGTGAGCCGAGATTGTGCCACTGCACTCCAGTCTGAGCGACACAGTAAGACTCCATCTCAAAAAATAAATAAATAAATACTACAAGCCAGTATCTTTGATGAATATTAATGCAAATATCCTCAAGAAAATACAGGCAAATTTAACAATACATTAGAAAGATCATTCATCATGGCCAAGTGGGATTTGTCCCTGGGATGCAAGGATGGTCCCACATATGCAAATCAAATAATGTGATGCATCATATCAACAGAATGAAGAATAACAATATGATCACTTCAATTGATGCTGAAACAGCATTTGATAAAATTTAACATCCCTTCAAGATAAAAACCCTTAAAGAACTGGAGTAGAAGGAATATACCTTAATATAATAAAAGCACTATGTGACAGACCCACAGCTAATATCATACTGAGTGGAAAGCCTTTCCTCTAAGAACACAACAAGGATGCCCACTTTCATCACTGTTCCTCAACATAATACTGGAAGTCCTAGCTAAAGCAGTCAGACAAGAGAAAGAAATAATGAGCATCCAAATTGGAATGGAAGAAGTCAACTTATCCTTGTTTATAGATGATTTGATCTTATATTTCAAAAAAACCTAAAGACTCCACAAAGAACCTATTAGAAGTGACAGATTCAATAAATATGCAAGATACAAAATCAACATATAAAAATTAGTAGCATTTCTATATAGCAACAATGAACAATCTGAAAAAGAAAATGTAACGCCACTTACAATAGCCACAAACAAAATTAAATACTTTGGAATTAATGTAACCAAAGAAGTTAAAGATCTCTATAATGAAAACCATAAAACACTGATGAAATAAACTAAAGAGGACACCAAAAAATGGAAAAATATTTCATGTTCATGGATTGGAAGAATCGGTATTATTAAAATGTCCATACTACAAAGCAATCTACAGATTCAATGCAATTCCTATCTGAACCCCCTCCTCAGTGAGTGTGTGAGTCCAAGCAATGCTTCTCGAACTTTAATGGGCATCAGAATTCCTTGCAGTTTATTAAAATACAGATTCTCTTCCCTTGATTGTGGGCGTCTGTGTGAGGCCTGGGATTCTGCTTTTTTTTTTTTTTTTTTTTTTTTTTGGGACAGGGTCTCACTCTGTCACTCAAGCTGGAGTACAGTAACATGATCACAGCTCACTGCAGCCTCCAACTCCCAGGCTCAAACAATCCTCCTTCTTCAACCTCCTGAGTAGCTGGGACTACAAGCGTGCACCTCCACGCCCAGCTGAGAGATTCTGCATGTTTAATAAGTTTACATTTCCACCAGGTGATTCTGTTGAAGGCAGTTCCAGACCACACTTTGAGAAATCCTGCTCTAAGAGAATATGTCAGGCATCTGGAAGTTCTGAGAGATACAGAAGGGAGCAGGTGACCCAAGGTGCATATGTATAACATTTCTGGAAAAATATACAAAACACATTGTTAGCTTCTGAAAAGGAGGCTAGAGGGTCTGGTATAAGGATAAGACTTGTTTTTACATTTTAGAAAACTTTAATATTTTTTCACCTTAAGCATGTACTACTTTCTCAATTAAAAAACTAACTTTAGAAACATTTAGCACATTGCCCAAGAGTAGGTGCTCAATAAGTGAAAGTTCCTTTCTTTTTTATCCTCTACTCAAACATTTGCCACCCTTTCTCTTCCTCATTTCCTCCCACTAGCAGTATTCCCATTTATGCATTTGATTAATAAATACCAATGGAATACATATTGTGTGCTAGGCACTGTTCTAACAGTATAGCTACATACAAACAACAGACACAGTTCTTGCCTGCAGGGAGCTCATATTCTAGTGCTCTCTCGTCCTCACCTCGGCACATTTTGATTCATGAATTCCTGCCTCCTTAGCTTTGTACAGGCCATGCCCTCATACAAACCTAAAGTACGCTTTTCTCACCTCCTTCAGAACAGGACCTAAATTCTCCCTGAAGCTTTCCCTGACCCCCAGGGACAAACCTGCAGGAGGCTTGATGGGAGCTCTGGACCAGGCTCCTGCTACCCTCTGGTGGGGCTCCCTGGTGGCTCAAGGGCCAGCGCCCTGAGGACCTCTATTCTAGGCCTGCCTCTTCCCCACCTGGCGTCTACGTACTCTTGGGTGGGCCAGGCTCAGGGGATCTGTGTACCCAGCGTACACTGGCTTCCCTGGACCCAGCTCACAGTTACAATCTGTGTGTCCCTAACTCTGAACCACACAGACTGTCCCTAAAGGCCACTGTCTTTGTAGAGGCAATCCAATCCAGTATGGGACTGTAAGTAGTGCCACTGCCTGGGGGTGCTGGTAGTTGAGGGAGTAGGGAAGTTGGGGAGGAGACACCAGGTAAAATAGCTTTAACAGAATTCTCTTTTCTTTTCTTTATTCTTTTTCTTTTCTTTTTTTTTTTTTTTGAGACAAAGTCTCTCTCTGTTGCCCAGGCTGGAGTGCAGTGGCATGATCTCGGCTCACTGCAACCTCCACCTCTTAGGTTCAAGCGATTCTCCTGCCTCAGCCTCTCAAGTAGCTAGGATTACAAGCATGAGCCACCAGGCCCAGCTAATTTTTGTATTTTTAGTAGAGACAGGGTCTCACCATGTTGGCCAAGCTGGTCTCGAACTCTTGACCTCAAGGGATCAGCCTGCTTTGGCCTCCCAAAGTGCTGGGATTATGGGCGTGAGTCACTGCACCTGGCCTTATCCTTTCTTTTATTCTTTGGTATTATCTTGTGCCAAAAGCAATTCATACTCTTAAAGAAACATCAGAAAATAGAAACATGCAAAAGAACAATTCAAACAAATCCCATAATCCCACCTAGAGACAATTTGTGTTCACACCTGGAGCAAGAACAAAGAGGAAAGGGCAACTAGGCCAGGAGCCAGGAGGCCTAGACTCCAGTCCTCACCATCCCTCCCACTGTGTGACCCTGAGCAAGTTCCTTCTCGTAGTCTAACAACTCGCATATACACAAAATGAGGATTGAATTAAGCACCTTTTGGGTTTACTCCTCTGTGATTCTAAGTCAGTGGTCCCAAACCCAGATGCCTCTTAAAAATACAGATGCCTGGTTCCCCACTCCCAACCCGCTCCCCATCCTAGCAGATCTCTCCTTTCCCAGACAGAGCTCAGGAATCACTATTTATTTATCATTATTTTCTTCTTCTTCCCTTTCTGGAGTAAAGGAATCAATTTTTTTAAAATATTTTTTAATGGCTGGGCACAGTGGCTCATGCCTGTAATCCTAGTACTTTGGGAGGCCGAGGTGGATGGATTACCTAAGGTCAGGAGTTCAAGACCAGCCTGGGCAACATGGTGAAACCCTGTCTCTACTAAAAATATGAAAATTAGCTGGGCATAGTGGCACGCGAGACAGAGTCTTGCTCTGTAGCCCAGGCTGGAGTGCAGTGGTGTGATCACCACTCACTGCAGCCTTAATCTCCCAGGCTCAAGCAATCCTCCCATCTCAGCCTCCCGAGGAGCTGGGACTACAGGCATGTGCTACCCTGGGTGACTAATTTTTGAATTTTTTGTAGAGACAGAGTCTTACTATGTTGCCCAAGCTGGTCTTGAGCTCCTGAACTCAAACGATCCTCCTACTTCAGCCTCCCAAAGTGCTGGGATTACAGGCATGAAGAACTCAGTATTTTAGGTTGGGCATGGTAGCTCATGCCTGTAATCCCAACACTTTGGGAGGCTGAAGGGGGAAGATTTTTGAGGCCAGGAGTTCAAGGCTAGCCTGGCCAACATGGTGAAACCCTCTCTCTACTAAAAATACAAAAAATAGCCAGGCATGGAGGTATGCACTTGTAGTCCCAGCTATTTGGGAGGCTGAGGCAGGAGAATTGCTTGAACCCAGGATGGGGAGGCTGCAGTTACCTGAGACTGCACCACTGCACTCCAACCTGGCCAACAGAGCAAGACTCTGTCTCAAAAAACAAACAAAAACAAAAGAAATCAGTATTTTAGGCCAGGAGTGGTGGCTCACACCTGTAATCCCAGCACTTTAGGAGACTGAGGCAGCTGGATCACCTGAGGTCAGGAGTTCAAGAGTAGCCTGGCCAACATGGTGAAATCCCATCTCTACTAAAAATACAAAAATTAGCTTGGCATGGTGGTTCACACCTATGGTCCCAGCAATTCAGGAGGCTGAGGCATGAGAACCACTTGAACCCAGGAGGCAGAGGTTGCAGTGAGTTGAGATCACGCCACTGCACTCCAGCCTGGGCAACAGAGCAAGACTCGGTCTCCAAAAAAAAAAAAAGGGAAATCAGTATTTTTAAAAGTCTTCTGGGAGTATCCCAATGAATGCCTCCTGGTCAAGAAGCATTGGTGGATATCTTTCTAGATATTTGTATGTGCATAAATTTTTTTACAAAAATGGAATTGTGTATATATTAATATATTAATATTGAGGTGTATTTCATACTTGAATTTAAGCAGTCCACTAATCAGTTAGGCAGTTCCAACTTTGTACTACTACAAATATTGGAAAAACAGTAAAAGTAGGCTAAAAACAAAGTAGAAATAATTAGGGAAAACCCTGAAAAGTTCAGTAAAAGGACAAAAATGCATAAAAACTCTTAAAGCATTGAAAATCGCTTTATGAAGCATGAAAATGACTAACATTATTTTTAAAAAAACAACCCAGCAACTGGGAAATACTCATATTCAATCAAATCATTGTTTCAATGAGAATGTTGTATTCACCAGAATGCTTTCAGAAAAATTGCTTTCAGTCCAATCATATGCCTCTGTGGGAGGCAGCCAGCAAGAGCTTCCTTCCAGCTCCCACAAAGTCCTTGGAAAAGGTTTGGGATCCCCACTGCTGGCAGTTCTAACTGGGAAATAAACATCAGACCAACTGCTGTGCACGCACCCAGCAAGGATCTGCCGATTATCTTATGTGCCAGGCCCTGTGCTGGGCACCAGGAATATGAGGCAACCAAGACAGTTTCTGCCATCCTCCCCTGCAAGGGCTCACACTCCAGTCTGATAGAGCAGACAGACACATCTGCAGGTAATTCCACTGCAGGCTGAGATGAGAACTGGGAAGCATGGTAAATGGGGAGAGGCAAGTGAAAGCTTCCACCCTGTCCCTCCAGCAGCTGTGGGGCCATAGAAACGCAGCCTCTCTCTCCTCAGCAAAATGTTCTCGTTACTTTTGCTATGAAAAAATTATCCCAGAAACCTAGTGGTTTAAAACAATCATCATTTGATTATGCCCAAGGATTCTGTAGGTCAAGAATTCAGGGCTGAGTGCAGTGGCTCATGCCTGTATTCCCAGCACTTTCTTTGGGAGGCCAAGGCAGGAGAATTGCTTGACCCCAGGAGTTTGAGACCAGCCTGGGCAACATAGGGAGACCCCTGTCTCTACAAGAAAAAAAAAAAAAAAGAATTTAGATAGAGTACTACAGAAATGGCTTCTCTACTCCAAAATATCTGTAGTCTCAGCTGGGGTGACTCAAAGCTTCTGGAGGCAGCATCACATGGCAGTATCTTCACTCACGAGCCTGGTGGTTAGTGCTGGCTGTCACCTGACCTCCACCATGGCTGTTTTCCAGATCACCCTCACGCGGCTGAGGCCTCCTCACAGCGTGGCATCCTCAGGGCAGGTCTCACAGCAGCTCAGGACCCCAGACATGAGTGTCCCAGGCAACAAGGCCTTTTCTGCCCTGGCCTCGGAATTCCTCAAATGTCAGTTCGGCTGAATCCTACTGGTTACAGCCAGCCACAAGCCTGCCATGTTGCTAGGGAGAGGAATTAGACACCACATCTTGATTGGAGAGCAGTAAGGTTCTAAGAAGACAAGTGGGACAGATTTTGTTGTGGTCATTTTTTTTTTTTCCTACAGACAGTATCTCTCTGTCCCATCATAGCTCACTAAATACTCAAACTCCTGGGTTCAAGCGATCCTCTCACCTCAGCCTTCCAAATTCTGGCAAAAAAAAAAAAAAAAAAAAAAATCCAGCTAACAACTTTTTAATTTTTTGTAGAGATGGGAGTCTCACTATGTTGCCCAGTCTGGTCTCAAACTCCTAGTCTCAAGAGGTCTTCCTGCCTTGGCCTTCCAAGGTGCTGGGATTATAGGCATGAGCCACTGCATCTGGCCTGTTGTGGTCATACAATCTACCACACCCGAAGTGGACCCAGGCACACCACTTACTGCCAGGAGGGCAGATCTGAGAGGGGCCCAGCTGGGTGCAATGGAGGTAAGATGGGAAAGAAGCTGGACTCTTCTGTCCTTAGGCAATTTCACGTGACCATGGCTTCACTTTCTGCTGCTCCATGATGACTTTTTTCTTTTTTCTTTTTTGAGATGGTGTTTCGCTCTTGTTTCCCAGGCTGGAGTGCAATGGCACGATCTTGGCTCACCGCAACCTCCACCTTCTGGGTTCAAGCAATTCTCCTGCTCAGTCTTCTGAGTAGCTGGGACTACAGGTGTGTGCCACCACGCCCAGCTAATTTCTGTATTTTTAGTAGAGACGGGGTTTCACCATGTTGACCAGGATGGTCTCAATCTCTTGACCTCGTGATCCACCCGCCTCGACCTCCCAAAGTGCTGGGATTATAAGTGTGAGCCACCACGCCTGGCCTTTTCTTTTTTTTTTTATGAGACCGAGTCTCTCACTGTTGCATGGGCTCGAGTGCAGTGGCACGATCTCAGCTCACTGCAACCTCCACCTCCCAGATTCAAGCAATTCTTGTGCGTCAGACTTCAGAGTAGCTGGGATTATATAGGCATGCACCACCATGGCAGGCTAGTTTTTGTATTTTTAGTAGAGACGGGGTTTCATCATGTTGGCCAGGCTGGTCTCGAACTCCTGACCTAAAGTGATCCACCCAAAATCCCAAAGTGCTGGGATTACAGGAGGGAGCGCCACCCGACTTGCTTTATGACTTTTCCATCTCACTAGTGTGTCAAATTATCTGCCTACTTTACCTGTTGTGCCCTAGTTTCTTCTGAATAATGGAGATGCTAATACTATCTACCTCATAGAGTGACCATAAGGATTAAATGAGACAATATGGTAGTCCCCCGGCTTGTCCAAAGGGGTTATGTCTCAAGGCCCCAGTGGGTGCCTGAAACTCTGGATAGTTACAGAATCTTCCTCATTTTATTCATTTATTTATTTTTAGATAGACTCTCACTCTGTTGCCCAGGCTGGAGTGCAATGGCATGATCTTGGCTCACTGCAACCTCCACCTCCCAGGTTCAAGCAATTCTTCTGCCTCAGCCTCCCTAGTAGCAGGAATTACAGGTGCACGCCACCATGCCTCGCTGATTTTTATATTTTTGTAGAGACAGGGTTTCACCATGTTGGCCAGGCTGGTCTTGAACTCCTGACCACAGGTGATCTGCCCGCCTCAGCCTCCCAAAGTGCTGGGATTACAGGTGTGAGTCACCGCACCCACCCAAGAACCTTCTATATGCTATGTTTTTTTCTACACACGCATACCTATGATAAGGTTTAATTTGTAAATTAGGCACAGTAAGAGATTAGGAACAATAATTTAGTAAAATAGAACAATTATGACAATATACTTTAATAAAAGTTATTTTAAATTTATGAATTGTTATTTCTAGAATTTTCCATTTTATATTTTCGGCCCACTGTTGACCATGGATAAAGGAAACCGTGAAAAAGTGGGGAAACTACCTATTTACAAAATACTCACTGCAAGCCTGGGCAAGGTGGCTCACATCTATAAGCCCAACACTTTGGGAGGCAGAGGCAAATGGATCACTTGAGGCCAAGAATTCAAGACCAGCCTGGCCAACATGGGGAAACCCCATCTCTACTAAAAATACAAAAATTAGCTGGGCATGGTGGTGGACGCCTGTAATCCCAGCTACTCAGGAGGCTGAGACAGGAGAGTTGTCTGAACCAGGGAGGCAAAGGTTGCAGTGAGCCAAGATCACACCACTGCACTCCAGCCTGGGCGACAGAACAAGACTCTGTCTCAAAAAAAAAAAAAACCCAAAAATCAAAACAAAATACTCACTGCAATGCCTGGCATGTGTAAGTGCTCAGGAATTTTTTTTTTTTTTTTTTTTTTTGGAGACATCTCAGCTCACTGCAACCTTCACCTCCCAGATTTAAGCGATTCTCCTGCCGCCACCTCTGGAGTAGCTGGGACTACAGGCTCTCACCACCCACACCTGGCTAATTTTCGTATTTTTAGTAGGGACAGGGTTTCACCGTGTTGGTCAGGCTGGTTTTGAACTTCTGACAAGTGATCCGTCCACCCCAGCTTCCCAAAGTGCTGGGATTACAGGCATGAGGCACCGCGCCTGGCCTCTACTTGGATATCTTAAAGACATTCCAAACAATACATCCAAAGCTGAACTCACAGTGCAGTGCGCAAGCCTGCCCCTCCCTCACAGATCCCCATCTCAGTGCATGGACCGCCCTCCTCCTTTCTGCCTTGGCTGTCATCTTGTAAACCTCTCTCTCACTTCCCACATCAAACCTCCCCCTAGCTCTGAGGCCCTCGAGTCCAGTTCCCCTGCACCCACCCTCATCCATTCTTCACACAGCCAGCAGCCTCCAGAAAGCTGGTCTTGTCACTCCTGTGATTAAAACCCTTTACTGGCCAGGCACAGTGACTCATGCTTTCAATCCCATCTCTTTGGGAAGGTGAAGTGAGTGGATCCCCTGAGGTCAGGAGTTTGAGACCAGCCTGCCCAACATGGTGAAACCCCATCTCTACTAAAAATACAAAAAATTACTAGCCAGGCGTGGTGGAGGGCACCTGTAATCCCAGCTACTCAGGAGGGTGAGGCAGAATTGCTTGAAACTGGGAGGCAGAGGTTGCAATGAGCTGAGATCTTTATTACTTGCACTTATCTCAAAAAGAAAACCTAAGGAAAAGATTGTAAGAGGTGCCAAGGTATAGTGATGATAGGAACTCGAGCCATCCTAGTGGCTTTAGTTTGAGTCTCAAAGTTAATTACCTTTCCTAAGCCTGTTTCCTCATCTTAAAGGAATTTTTTAATTTTTTTAAATTAAAAAGTAATTTTTTTTTAAATTAGTGAATTTATGCCCAGCCCAAAAAAATGCCACCCAAAAATCTGGAATCAGCTTTTTGGGAGACTTTGATAATCAAATAATAAATGTAGAAGTGCCTTTTAATTTATAAAAAGCAGGCCAGGCACAGTGGCTCATGCCTATAACCCCAACACTTAGGGAGGCTGAGGCAGACGGATTACTTGAGGACAGGCGTTCAAGACCAATCTGGCCAACACAGACCAACCCTGTCTCTAAAACTAATAAAAATAAATAATTTATAAAAAGAGGCAGTTACAAGATAATGTCAGCATCCCCAGCAACAACAGCGATATTCGCCACCTAGTGGTTAAAAAGAGTAACTGCATCTGAATACAATTCAAATCCTGTACTCTATATGCTGTGGCTCACAATAGAGATCCCACCAAAGATTGCTATACTTGAGGAAGACCTCTAACATCAACAAGCAAAAAGGAACTCCAAAAACAATGTTGAGTCAGAAAAACCGTAAGATTCTTATTAATGTATTCAAAGATGATGAGATATATATATATCCATGAGACAACAGGTTTCTATAAAAAAGAAGTCAGGGCCAGGGGTGGTGGCTCACGCCTGTAATCCCAGCACTTTGGGAGGCCAAGGCGGGTGGATCACTTGAGGTCAGGAGTTCAAGACCAGCCTGCCAACATGGCGAAACTCCGTCTCTACTAAAAATACAAAAATTATCCTGGAATGGTGGCAGGCTCCTGTAATCCCAGCTGCTCAGGAGGCTGAGGCAAGAGAATCGCTTGAACCCAGGAGGCAGAGGTTGCAGTAAGCCGAGATCTTGCCACTGCACCCCTGCACTTCAGCTTGGGGGACAGAGGAGCAGGACTGTGCCTCCAAGGAAAAAAAAAACAGGGAACAAGGATGAGCTTTGAACAGTGGTGCGCTAGGGCTGGCTTGTATGGGCTCACAACAGCCAACTCTCAAACTTTCAGGAATGCTGCAAGCCAGTTAAACACAGGCATTATTAAAAATCATATAAACTTAACAGGTAAATAAAGTATATTCAAAACAAGTATAGTAAATCCTCAGAACTCACCACTTTCTAATTATTTCACACCATTTATTATCCATGGTCTCAAAGTCATCTATGTTATATCTGCAGAAGAGAGATATGATGTAATGGTCTGCTCCTGAGCATCTTGTACCAACCCCTTGTAACATCCCATTAGTAACTTGAAATCAGCCACAGTGGGAGTTCCAGAAAATCTAATGTACAAATAATAAAGAGTTTTGCAACGAGAACATAGAAAATAGTGAGGAAGAAATTATTAAAGGAATAATTCAAGAAAACTTCCCAGAACTGCAAGATAATTTTCAGACTGAAATAGCTCAGAGTACCTTGCAAAACAAATGAAAAAAATAAAAGCCAAGGTATTTTTGCAAATTTCAGAACACCAAGTACTAATAAGATCATCCTGAAAGCATGGGTCAAAAAAGAAAAGAACCAACCAACAAGTTACAAAGGAGTGGGTATCAGAATGACATCGGATTTCTCGGCAATAACATTTGGTTTTTGTTTTTAAAAGTACAAACAGTAAGTGATGCTAAAAATGTTTAAAGAAAATTATTTCTGGCCAGGTGCGGTGGCTCATGCCTGTAATCCCGGCATTTTGGGAGGCCAAGGCAGGTGGATCACTTGAGGTTAGGAGTTGGAGACCAGCCTGGCCAACATGGTGAAACCGTCTCAACTAAAAATACAAAAAAAAATTAGCCAGGAGTGGTGGCGGGTGCCTGTAATCCCAGCTACTCCAAAGGCTGAGGCAGAACCCAGGAGGCAGAGGTGGCAGTGAGCTGAGGTCGGGCCATTGCACTCTAGCCTAGGCAACAAGAGCAAAACTCCATCTCAAAAAAAAGGAGTTGTGTAAAAATATTCAGTGTTTATTAGAGATTCAAGGGGGGATGTGAAATAGCAGATGCACACCTAAGTCTGGAGTTCAGGGAGGCTCTGCCCTGGAGGTACGAATTTGAGTGTAGTAGCTTTAAAGATGGCATGGAAAGCCATAGACTAGATGAAGTTACCACGAGTTGAGATGAACAGAAAAAAAATGAAGTCCAAGGAGTGAGCCTTTTGTTAGGGACTGCTAGAGGTGGTGTTTCCTACATCCTCCAAAAGGGAGCAAACCAAGAAAGAGGAAGACAGAAGATAAAGAGAAATTTGACCCTGGAGGCAGAGAGATCTTCAGATTGATAGTGAACCGGGATCCCAGAACTAGAGGTCTCAGGGTAAGCTGTCTAACCTGGCACTAGAGGATGAAGCATCCTGGGTTGGGGTATCACCAAGGAAAACCAAAAAGAGTAGTTTTTGTTTTTGTCAATATGTTGCTGTTTGAACATGTTGAGATTAACCTATGGCTCAAAGTTTGGGGATGAGATAGAAACAGCAACACAGAATGCTAAGCAGATGGAAAAACAAGGTAATCACTAACAATTTTTTTGTAGATATATTTACAGAATTGTAAATATGGAATCACATCAACACACTGTGCAGAAAAGTCATAGGAATGTAAACATAGAATATTAATTGAACCATAGATGATTACAGAATTATGAGGATGCCAAGAAAGATGGTTGTACAATATTGTGAATGAACAAATGTCACTGAATTGTTCACTTTAAAATGAGGAATTTTGTAATGTGAATTTCACCTCCATTTTTTTTAAAGAAGAATGTTACTTAGAAATAAGAAGGCATATTATATACCAGAAAAACAGCTATGTATTTAAAGTGGTTGCCCTCATCTTCAGGAAGGTGGGGCTACAAAAGGGAAAAGACTGTTTTTAGTTATGTCTATTTTTTTTTTTTTGGAGAGTCTCACTTTGTCACCCAGCCAGGAGTGCAGTGTTGCGATATTGGCTTACTGCAACCTCCACCTCCTGGGTTCTAGCAATTCTCCTGCCTTAGCCTCCTGAGTAGCTGGGATTACAGGTGTGTGCCACCAGGCCTGGCTAATTTTTGTATTTTTAGTAGAGATGGGGTTTCCCCATGTTGGCCAGGCTGGTCTTGGAACTCCTGACCTCAAGTGATCCACCCACCTCGGCCTCCCAAAGTGTTGCGATTATGGACATGAGCCACTGTGCCCGGCTTTAGCTATGTCTTATAAAATGACGCCACAGGCTGGGCACAGTGGCTCACGCCTGTAATCCCAACAATATGGGAGGCCAAGGTGGGCAGATACACCTTGGGAGTTTGAGACCAGCCTGGCAAACATGACAAAACCCGTTTCTACCAAAAATAAGAAAATTTGCCATTCATGGTGGTGGGCACCTGTAACCTCAGCTACTCAGGAGGCTGAGGCACAAGAATTGCTTGAATGAGGGAGGTTGCAGTGACCCAAGATCATGCCACTGCACTCCAGCCTGGGCGACAGAGTGAGACTGTCCAAAAAACAAATAAAACCACAGATATGTGTAAGTTTAAGAATAATAAGGTGTCTAGTTTAGTGCCTTTGGAGATATGGAAGAATTAAAAAATTACCCGGGCATGGGAGCTCATGCCTGTAATCCCAGCTACTTGGGAGGCTGAGGCAGGAGAATCACCTGAACGTGGGAGGTGGAGGTTGCAGTGAGCCAAGATTGTGCCATTGCACTCCAGCCTGTGCAACAAGAGCGAAACTCTATCTCAAAAAAACAAAAAAGATAAGATGGACACCTACAACTTGAAAAGATTATTTTTCAAGGAAGGTAACAGTTGTTGAAGGAAACCTACAAATTCTGTGTGCTCACATGGATAGATTAGGACAAATGATGTGCGTATGTTGTCTCCAACTGGGTCAAAGTAGATGTTACAAAGAAAAAGCTAATGGAAACTTTTTTTTTTTTTTGAGGCAGTCACCCAGACTATAGTGCAGTGGCACAATCTCAGCCCACTGGAACCTCTGCCTCCTGGGAGCCTCAGCCTCCCGGAATTCCTAGGATTACAGGCGCCTGCCACCACACCTAGCTAATTTTTGTATTTTTAGTAATGATGGGGTTTCACCATGTTGGCCAGGCTGGTCTCAAACTCTTGACCTCAGGTGATCCGCCCACCTGTAATCCCAAAGTGTTGGGATGACAGGCGTGAGCAACTGCAGGGTCTTTATTCTGAAGGATTGTGCCTCTGTAAACAAGCACCAGCCAGACATGCAGCTTAACCATTTATTAGTCTCACAACCTTTAACCACTCCCTAGGGTTATCTGAGATTTTACTCATTCAAGCAGCAATACCCATGCACCTCATTAAGAATTAAATAAAACATGGCCACTGGGGGTGGCTCACACCTGTAACCCCAACACTTTGGGAGGCTAAGGTGGGCAGATCACGAGGTCAGGAGTTCAAGACCAGCCTGGCCAACATGGTGAAACTCTGTCTCTACTACAAATATAAAAAATTAGCAGGGTATGGTGGCCCACCACTGTAATCCCAGCTACTCAGGAGGCTGAGGCAAGAGAATCAGTTGAACCCACAAGGTGGAGGTTGCCGTGAGTGGAGATCATGCCCGGGTGACAGCAAGACTCCGTCTCAAAAAAAAAAAAAAAAAACAGAAAACAAAACAAAAATGAATTAAATAAAACACAATACCGAGACAAATAAATTTCAGTTTAACCCATCTAAAAAATTTTCAAATGCCAGGGACCCAAGTTCATTTCAGATATTCTTCCTAGACCCCCTGTGCTCCAGACGAACTGTGCTTGCTTACTAACCCCTAGATCCTTTCATTGTTAACCCTCACACCGCAAGACCCAGTATCTCTCCATAGCAAAGGTTCCCCTCCCTCCAGTGACACTTTTATGTATCAGGTGAGTGCAAAAGTAACTGTAGCTTTTGCATTTAAAAAACAGCGGTTTAGCAGCAACCTAATATTATTTCTGATGCTACAAGTGGTTAACATCTGCCAGGGATCTATCTCAATCTTTAACATTAAATGTATCAAAAACACTAAGAAACATTTTTGCCATGACACCAAACAAACACAAAGGGATTATTTTCTAGTTTCTTCCAGTTCTCCATGTTTAAAGCAACCACCTATGAGGTTATAAGCTGCTCAACTGGTTTAAGGGGCCAGTTAAGGGATGTGATGGACACTATTTTACTGCTCCCTGGAATCATAACATCACTCACCTAAAACACTCCCCCCCATCAAAAAAGATCAACACATATGAACCACTGATAGACACTGAAATACAAAACATGCTTTTAGTTAAACAATCATATTTATTGCTTGAGCACAGACAAATTTATGCAACCAGGGCAGAGGCTGTAGATGATTCACTAAAAAAGAAAAAAGGGGGAGGAAAGAAAATCAGGATTAATACTGGTCCCTCCACATTCATTAACAGAATTTCCCCACGAATGGAGCTATTCCCAAAGAGTTAATAAATCCAAACTATATAAAATGCACCAAACTACTGAATTGCTGAACCAGCTCATTGTGTTTAAGCATAATGAATCAAGATGCTCACTCGGACATCCAAGGAAGAACTGGCCAACGTTAAGGAAAAACCTTTCTGGTGGAAACTGTGAATGTCTGACAATCAATCATAGTGAGCAATTCATGCAAAAATTAATTCAAACTCCTGGGAGCAGAGATGTGAAAGGAAAATTTACCTACTATCTAAGCGAGTCAAAGGGCTTATTATTCATGGTCTAAATCTGGGGTCTGCAACTACGGCCCTCTGCTTGTCTTTAATAAAGTTTCAATGACACACAGCCACACCCATTTCATTATGTATTTCCTGTGGCTGCTTTCCCACTACCAGACCCGAGCTCAAAGAGCAGCTAACCAAATAGCCCCCAAGGCTAAACATATTTACTACCAGGACTCTTACTCTAAGATTTACTATTGGGAATAAAAAAGCTGATACTTACTATTTCCAATTGGGAGGGAGGACTCGCTTAGTCTTATAATACCGAGCCAAACGATGAATCCGGCTCTCTATCAGAATCAGACGGAATTTAGCATCCTTATCCTAAAAACAAAATTTGATGCAATTCAAGAAAACCACTCAAAATGACCAAACATTATCAAACATTAATTTAATAAGAGAATATAGAGCTACCACACACTTTCTCTAATTAAAAGCTCTTTGGGTAGAATTTTAACTTCAAAGCAACACTACACTACACTAGTTTGTGTACTAAGCCACCTTGGATAATTCAAACCAGACCCATTATATTTTACTGACAAAACTTAGTACAAGCAGTCCTATTTAGCACCAGGTTTTATGAGCTTACCTTTCTGTTCCTCTCAAGATGCTTTCGAACAGCGACTGCTTTCTTAATTAAATGGTAGAGATCTTCAGGGAGATCAGGAGCAAGTCCCTTAGACTTAAGAATTCTTAAGATTTTATTGCCTGTCACAAAACGTACTTGTGCAACACCATGTGAATCTCTCAGGATCACACCTGAAAGGGAATCATGTTTAACTTTCAACAACAAACACAAACTAGGGAAATATGATGACGTCAAGGCTCAGATACCAGGGCATAGTTTCCTATCTGTGAAAGAGGGTTTTTTATACATCATAGAAACCAACATGGGAATGCACGTAAAGCTCACTCAGACATCCAAGGAAGGTTTAACCAACACTAAGGAAAACCTTTCTGGTGGAAACTGCGAATGTTGGAAAACCATCATCACGGTGAGCTTGCTGGAATACAGATGACCAAAGGAATTAATGAGATTCCAGTATGTCTATTTGCTCTGTAATTAAAAATAGCTAACATTTTATTGAGAACTCTGATCAGACAGTCTTCTAAAAACACGTTATTTCTTTTAAACCTCTGAGTCCTGACTACTTACAATCTATGATATATTTTCTTTTGGTGTGTTATACCTCCATTAGACTACAAGCTCCAGGAGTGCAGACATTTTGCACCCCCTCCCCCTTTTAAGAAGTAGGGTCAGGTGCGGTGGCCCACGCCTCTAATCCCAGCACTTTGGGAGTCTGAGGCAGGCGGATCACCTGAGGTCAAGAGTTCGAGACCAGCTTGGCCAACATGGTGAAACCCCATCTCTACTAAAAATACAAAAATTAGGCGGGACGCGGTGGCTCACGCCTGTAATCCCAGCACTTTGGAAGGCCGAAGTGGGTGGATCACCTGAGGTCAGGAGTCTGAGATCAGCCTCAACATGGTGAAACCCCGTCTCTTAAAAATACAAAAATTAGCTGGGCATGGTGGTGCGGCCTGTAGTCCCAGATACTACGGAGGCTGAGTCAGGAGAATTGCTTGCTCGAACCCGGAAGGCGGAGGCTGCAGTGAGCCAAGATGGTGCTAGTGCACTCCAGCCAGGGCCACAGAGTAAGAATCCGTCTCAAAAAAATAAAAAAGATACACAAATTAGCCGGGCGTCTGTAATCCCAGCTATCAGGGAGGCTGAGGCAGGAGAATCGCTTGAACCCAGGAGGTGGAGGTTGCAGTGAGCCAAGAAAACGCCACTGCACGTGATGGGGTTTTTTTTTGCTTTTTTTCAGACTGTTTAAAAAAAAAAAAGGTGGGGCCTCGCTCTGTCACCCAGGAGTGCAGTGGCTTCACCACAGCTCACTGCAGCCTGGGACTTACGGGCTTAAGCGATCCTCCCACCTTTGCATCTCGAGTATCTGGGACTACAGGCACACTGCAGCTGGCTTTTTGTGTGCGTGGAAGGGAATTTAGTTGTATTCTCAGGCCCCAGAACCACGTTCAGCACCTAGCAGGCAAACATTTGCTGAATGAAGCCACTTGCAAGAAGTCACACGCAGCTGAGATTCAAACCACCCCTAACTGTGAGGAACTGTGTCGAGCACTCTGCTGAGCCAATTCCAACTCCTCCACTTGATAGCTGTGTGATTTGGAGCCGGTTAGTATCCAGCTGAACTGTGCCTCTGTTTCCTCAACTGTACACTGGGGGGAAAGCTACGAAGATTTGCTTCAAAGTACTGACGTCAGAATTAAACGAGATCAGTATATATAAAATGCTTACAATGATGCCCCTAGCACGGTGCCGAGATCACAGTTCCAGCGACTTTTAAAATAACTTTACCGTCTACTAGACCCTACAAGTCACAGGAGGACAAGCGAAAGAGGCTACATTAGACACAAACACTCACCGATTTGTGAAGGAGTCAGGCCCTTCTTGGCCAGTTTGTAAATCTGCTCCTTCACGTCGTCAGATGTCAACTTCAGCCACTGTTACGGAATTGAAAGCAGCCTTAGGATTAGAAACCAGGAATGGCGCCGAAGCCCAGCGACCTATCCAACCGCAACACCGCTCCTCATACACACAAGTTCCTCGCCCCGGCCTCGCTTCCCCCAAAACAAATGCAAACCCGGCTTCTCCCCGGTCCCCGCGCGCTACTTACCGTGGGGACGCTGCGGCGATAGGGCAAAGCCGACTGGGACAGGCCCTTCCTAGGGAGAAAAGCAGTCTCAGTGTGAGGTGGCGGCCCGTGCCAGAGCAGCCCAGAACATCATCCCCTCGGCCCGCTGCCCACACTCCCTCTCTTCCTCCCACCCGTGCCCCGTAATCCGACTCGATGCCGCGAGCTCACCCGGGAGCATGCATGCGACCCATGATGGCGGCAGTCACGCAGCGAAAAGAAAGGAAGGCTGGAATCGCCGCAGGAAGCCAACCAGCACGCAGGAAGTGACGTCACACGTCCCCGCTTCCTCGCACGCAGGAGGCGAAGCTACGCTGCTCAGCCACCGCCGTCTGTGTGACTACATCTCCCGAAATGCAATTCAGCGTTGCACAAGCCTCCTCCATCGGCCGGGCCTCATCCCGGCATGCATCGGTCTTTGGTCAGCGTTGTGGCCAGAGCGGGAAGCTTTGTCGAAGTTCCCTGCTGCGGACGCCGAGATCGTAAAGATTTGAGTGCTGCGCTGGGAGTGGGCATGAAACAAGTAGAGCTGGAAGGATCAGCCATACACAGGTGTTTGTTCATTCGCCACTGCCGGGCTTTGTCCTGGCACTGGATTCCTCAGAGTCCGCTCTGCGCCTAATAAATTCACAGATACAATAGCATGTGATGAAGACCACACGGGAAGCCATGGCAGCGGCTACTGCCCAGCCACAGCTTTCATCTCTCATCTCTGAATCCTACCCTTATCTGTCAGGAGAGTCCCCGCGGACGGCCGCCCCCGGCTGCGCTCGAATTCCCCTGCTCAGGGCTTTGAGGCTCTGGGCTTGCGGGTGAGAAGGGTTGAGCAGAGGCTTGTTCTGAGCAGAGAACAAGTGAACCAAGCCGTGTTCCCAAGTGAGAGAGTTGACGGACAGGGAAGCGCCCTGGGAGCAATATTGCAAAGGCCTAGAGGATGAGAGATAAAATTAGGCAATTGAATTTCCTGGGAAAGGGAACCATCAAGGAAGAAGTTGGTTTTTTTTTTTTCCGAGACGGAGTTTTGCTCTTGTTGCCCAGACTGGAGTGCAATGGCTGGCGCGATGTCGGCTCACAGCAATCTCTGCCTTCCGGGTTCAGGCGATTCTCCTGCCTCAGCCTCCCGAGTAGCTGGAAATTACAGGCATGCGCCACCACTCCCGGGTAACTTTTTGTATATTTAGTAGAAACGGGTTTCTCCATGTTGATCAGCCTGGTCTCCAACTCCCGACCTCAGGTGATCCGCCCACTTTGGCCTCTCAAAATGCTGGGATCACAGGCCTGAACCACAGCACCCGGCCTTTTGCCCATTTTTATTTTTTCTTGCTCTGTCAGTCACCCAGGCTGGAGTGCAGTGACACCATCTTGGCTCACTGCAACCTCTGCCTTCCGGGTTCAAGCGATCTTCGTGCCTCAGCCTCCTGAATAGCTGGGATCACAGGAGCCTGCCACCGCAACTAGCTTTTTTTGTTTTGTAGAGTCAGGGTTTCCTCATTTTGGCCAGGCTGGTCTCGAACTCCTGACCTCAGGTGATCTGCCTACCTCAGCCTCCCAAAGTGCTGGGATTACAGGCATGAGCCACCGTGCCCGGCCCTTTGCCCATTTTTAAATTGGACTGTCTTTGTTGAGTTGTAAGAATTCTTTATATATTCTGGATACTATTCCTTTTATCATGTACACTATTTGGAAATAATTTTTCCCATTCTGCGGGTTTTTTACTTCCTTAATGATGAAGTTCCAGTTTATCCATTTTTTTTTTCTTTTGTGGCTCATGCTTTTAGTGTCACATCTAAGAATCATCAAATCCAAGGTCACAAAGATGTATGTACACCCATGTTTTTGTTTTCTTCTAAGAGTTTTATAGTTTTGGCTTTTTTTTTTTCTTTCCCCAGAGACAAGGTCTCACTCTGCCACCCATGCTGGAGTGCAGTGATGCAATCTGGCTCATTGCAGCCTCTAACTCCTGGGCTCAAGGGATCCTCCCACCCTGACCTCCCAAAGTACTAGGATTGCAGGTGTGAGCCACAACCAGTTTAAGCTTTTATGTTTAGGTCTTTGATCCAATTTGAGTTAATTTTTGTATGTGGTGTAAGAGTCTTAACTCATGCTTTTGCATCTTGTTATCCAGTTGTCCCAGCACCATTTGTTGGAAAAAATTTTTGTATGGTCAAAAAAAACAACTTTTTTTCTTTGAATAGTCTTGACAGTGTTGTGTGTCTTTCCTGGATCATGATTCAAACAAATAAAAAGCACCAAATAGTGATTCTTGAAATGAAAAAATACAAGAATCGGCTAGGTGTGATGGTTCATGCCTGTAATCCTAACGTTTTGGGAGGCCGAGGTGGGCAGATTGCTTGAGCCCAGGTATTTGAGAGTTCAAGATGAGCCTGGACAACATGGTGAAACCCCATTTCTACAAAAAATACAAAAATTAGCCAGGTGTTGTGGTGTGTGATTGTAGTCCCAGCTATTTGAGAGGCTGAGGTGGGAGGATCACTTGAACCCAGGGAGGTTGAGCTGCAGTGACCCATGATTGTGCCACTGTACTCCAACCTGGGCAACAGACTGAGACCCCGTCTCAAAAAAATAAAAATAAAATACAATAACCAAAACTTAAAACCTAATGGATAGGTTAAACAGTTGGAAGTAGTGAATTAGAAAATAAATTATTGAGAATGCAGGGACAAAAAAGACATGAAGAGAAGACACGGAAAAGAGTGAAAAGGCCTATTATACATTACACATGTATTCAGTTCCAAAAGGTGGCAGACAAAATGTTTGAAACGATAATGGCTACCAACTATTCAGAACTGAAGAAAGCTACTGATCCACAAGTTTTTTTGTTTGTTTTTTGAGATGGAGTCTCGCTCTGTCACCCTGGAGTGCAGTGGCACAATCTTGGCTCACTGCCAACCCCAATTCCTGGGTTCAAGCGATTCTCCTGCCTCAGTGCACCACCATGCTAGGCTAATTTTTACATTTTTAGTAGAGATGGGTTTCACCATATTGGCCAGGCTGGTCTTGAACTCCTGACCTTGTGATCCGCCTGCCTTGGCTTCCCAGAGTGCTGGGATTACAGGCATGAGCCACTGCACCCGGCTCTAATCCATAGTTTTAAGAATCTTAAATAGGATAAATTAGCTAAGATACCTATACCTAGGAACAACTTAATATAGAGCAAACAAGGTTAATCCTAAGGTAATAACTATCGAAACTCCATGATGGATTCACTCATGGAGTTCATTATGCTGTTGTCTGATTTTGTGTATGCTTCAGATTTGCATAATGAAGTTTTTCAAAAAAGGGTGAAATAATTCAGTTACTGCTTTCATGGTCTCCGGGCCCTTTCACATGTTATCTTAGGGTCAGAGAACCACAGCTTCACACTGTTATCATTACAGGAGGAAGGTACTATATTAGAATAATTCACATTTCTCAGTTCTGTAGATATGTCTATAACATAGATGTTGCTGGACTACAAGTACCAAAGGCCAGGGACTACACTCACAGAAGCATTTCCCTTCTAAAAAATAGTGATGGGACTATAGCAAAGTGGTAGCAATCCAGACCTTCAAAGAGTAACACTCAGGCCAGGCACAGTGGCTCCCACCTGTAGCCCAGCATTTTGGGAGGCTGAGGGGGCACAGATCACTTGAGGTCAGGCATTTCAGACCAGCCTGGACAGCATGGCAAAACCCCATCTCTACTAAAGATACAAAATTAGTCAGGCATGGTGTTGCATGCCTGTAGTCCCAGCTACTCAGGAGGCTGAGGAAGGAGAATCGCTTGAATCTGGGAGGTGGAGGCTGCAGTGAGCCAAGATGACACCCCTGTACTCCACGCATGGGAGACAGAGTGAGACTCTGTCTCAAAAAAAAAGTAACACTCAGAAGTCAGAATCTCTATTTGGACATTTTTAGGGGCAACTGACAGGCTAGTTCTGAAATTCAAGATTATTGAACCTAATAAACTCCTGGGTGAAATGCAAAGAATATCAAGAATGAGCTCATAGCAGAGTTTGGAACCAAAAATGTTAGTACGTCAATAAGGAAAGAAATGATAGCAGAGTTCTTTTATTCCAGAAATATTTTAGTACAATTGTAGTACAGTTATGAAGTCACATTCAATCCACTGAATATATTCAGGGTATTAATAAAAATATTATACATCTTTATTCACTACCTTAATATAATTAAAGTATTTGGTTCTTATAGATGAGATTAATTATCATATTCATTCATATATGCACTGCTAGTCAAACAATATGGAAATAAATTTATGGATTATGATAGTGGGGTTTCAGTCCTTTTTGATCTGAAGCCTAAGTTTCAAAAGTGAATGTTTTCTTTTTTAAATGCCATAATATTTGAATCCTAGAAAGAACAGGCAACTAATTTTAAGGCAAGATATTGAAACTTTTATACAACTTTAATTTGAAAAAAGAAATTATCAAAGATCATACATGCCTTAACATTTAGATACCTATAGATTCATATAAAGGCAGTAATAAAAATATCAGTGCAAGTTCTACATTGGGTTCCTCAGTAGAGAAAATAATAGGTTCTTCGAGTGAACCATTATCTTCAAATCCCAAAACATAGCAAGAAGACAGAATTCTTCTGATGCAGGACTTAACATGTAGCATAATTTAGTCAATAAAGGTAAGTATAAAAGATTGTGATTATACATAAAAATTAGTGTCTTGGCCAGTTTGTTAAACTTTTGTTTTTCAGATTTACTTTAATGTGAGCTTTTAAAAAATGCTTAAAAATCCAACTGATTTAAAATTGATTGATAGTAGTAGTGCAAAGAGGCTCTCCTCTTTTTATTTTTTGGTATGGGCTGAAGATTAGCATTTAACAAAGAAATAATTTATATTAAATCATATGTAAAATGTATGTGTGTTTGAATGAGTAAAGAAGGCACAAGATGAGTAAAATTAAAACATTACCACTTGTTCTGAACTCTTAACTGTACAGCATAATACACACTTTTAGATATGAGTCCAGATTTCTTATCATTGAAGTGACAGCACATTTTTTTAGCTCTATTATTTGTGCTAAAAGACACTGCTGTAACAGACTGCAAAAAGGCAGCACATGTTGAGTCCAATTAACAATGACCTCTATTAAGACAGTGTTTGTTGGTTTGTTTTTAAATTACAATGGCTAAGACAACTGGTGGAATGGAATTAGCTCTCAAAAGCTGATGTGAAAATTACTAGTACATTTGCATTTGCAAAGCTACTTACATACTTTAAGGAAATGTTATCGATCTGTGGAAAAAGCAAATGGTGGTGCTTTCATCTGCATTTTAATTAACTTATTAAATAGACAACACATTTTAACATTTAAAAAAAAGACATTCATATACCATACTCATGGGTTTAACTACAAATGGACCGTTAGTGTTAGGCACCAAAAATTTCAAGTTTTTCCCCCACCCCATCCCACTGATATATTATCAACTCTTCTATTTCTTCTCTGTAGGTATCACGATTTACATTAAACATTTGTGCAGTTCATAAAAATTCTGTTCTGCCCCTCTTGGTATTCTTTATTGCATATTTTGTTAGTTTTTTCACAGCAACCTGATTGGTACAATCTCTATTGCCATTTTTAAAGTATCTGAATTTCTATTCTAACCATGAGAGTTCTTATATATATGTATTTATCCAAACTAACGAAATTGTGTCTGAAGTTGATAACTAATAAAAATAATGAATCTTATTGTTTTGTTTTGTTTTGAGACAGAGTTTCACTCTTGTTGCCCAGGCTAGAGTTCAGTGGCATGATCTCGGCTCACTGCAACCTCTGCTTCCCAGGTTCAAGCGATTCTCCTGCCTCAGCCTCCCAAGTAGCTGGGATTACAGGCGCCTGCCACCACGCGCAGCTGATTTTTGTATTTTTGGTAGAGATGGGGTTTCACGATGTTGGCCAGGCTAGTCTCCTGACCTCAGGTGATCTGCCTGCCTTGGCCTCCCAAAGTGCTGGGATTACAGGCGTGAGACACCCGTGCCCGGCCAAATCTTATTCTTAATGGTTACTGTAGAATAATTTCAATCCTGTCCCTGATGATTCTGAATCCCATTATATAAAGGAAAATAACTTTTCATGTGAATGTACAATGTTTACACGTCAGTAAGACAGTTTACAACACAAACTAGTCTACACAGACAAAAGGTCTATATTAAAGTTTAATCTGGACCCTAGAACTGTCATGGGCCTCTTGTGAAGAGTCTGCCCTACTCAGGAATGGGCACATGGATGAACAATTATTCACTTGTGTACTGAGGGAGTGGAGTATAGATGTAAGGAGGTGAAATTACCACTCCCGGAATAAATGAAGGATTATAATGGAATGATGGAATTTATTGTACAATCACATTGATAAGTCTTGTTCAGGTATTGGGCAACAAAAACTTAAATGCTTGACTATTTAAATAATTATTTCATACATCATAATTAGAGAAAATGATTTTCTGTGGGAAAAACATTAGTACATGTACATAATTTCTTGTCTTTAGTAAGCTGAAATTAAGTGAAAATTATGTACTAATTATTTATCAAATCAGGAAAAAAAAATCAGAAATGAAGTGCCAGGGAAGCATATAAAGTTAAGGCACCATTATTTACAACATCAGTAATTGGCACTTATTCTGAAAAAGGCTTTAAAGACATGAATAAAAAGTAATGTTATGTTTTTACCTACTTCTATAAACTACTTAGTAGTTCTTAACATAGCTGTTTATTATTTGTGCTTTGTTTTTCAGCTCCATGAATAGCAGCTGCATTTTATGGTAACATCCTGCATCTTTCCTTTACTTTGGTGTTTGTGAACATTACACAGTGGTAAAGGCTATAAAAGGTGCACAACAGTAAAACACATATGCCCTGCCTCTTCATAGAAAACAATGCAAAATAGGTGGCTGAACTGATATAGTACTGTCTCAAAGTCTTTTTCAGGAATTAGTATATATTAAGTTTAGGGTTTATAGCATTCTGCATAATGACTTTAAAACAGCAATGGCTTCCAAAAGTTCAAAAAGGTTAGTTATGTGACTGTTGGTCCAATAGATGTGTTCAAATGCAGCAAGTATGTTTAACTATATAAGTTCCGTCCAAGTATAAAATACTACACAAAATTCATAAGTGTGTGTGTCTGTGTCTGTGTGTGTGCATGTACGCATGCACGTTTATAACTGTCCTTGCTTCCAAAGCTGAGACATTCACTAGTTTACAAGTACGTTGCTGCAGTCAGCTGATACCATTTAACTGTCTCTTTGCTCAAGTTGAAATCTTTCAAAGGCAGAGTTACTCCACCCAAGAAAAAATTCTCCCGAAGAGATTCTGCACTCAGCACACTTAGTTGAAGTTCTCGCTGTCTTAGGGTTTCTTTGCTATACCCACTGTACACGAGCTACAACAAAGGAAAAAAGAAACAGTAAATTACAAATTAAAGTTTGTTTGGTTTCTTGGAACATTTCAAGTGAAAACATGAGAATATTAGTTAAAGAGTGACCATAATGAATGACACTTATTATGACACATCTGGTAGGTTTTGTCTCAATACTTTAGAAGGACGTTTTGTATTTCGGGAGTCTTGGATTGTACTATTATTCCTGTGATGTCTGAGAGAGAGAGGTACAAAGCAGGACTAATCATTAGCTAAAAAATAAAAATTAGAGGCTGAGTGCAGTGGCTCATGCCTGTAATCCCAGCACTTTGGGAGGCAGAGGTGGGTGGATCACCTGAGGTTAAGAGTTCTGGCCAAAATAGTGAGACTAGTGAGACTCATCTCTACTAAAAATACAAAAATTAGCTGGGCATGGTGGCAGGCCCCTGTAATCCCAGCTACTCAGGAGGCTGAGGCAGGAGAATCACTTGAACCTGGGAGGCAGAGGTTGCAAGTGAGCTGAGGTCATCCCACTGCACTTCAGTCTGGGCAACAAGAGCAAGACTCCATCGCAAAAAAAAAAAAAAAAAAAACAATAAAAATAAAATTAAAGATAGAAACACAGTTTTTCTGAACTGGATGTGATGGAAAAGGGAAAAGAAATTACAGTATACCATAAGATGATCTAATAGCTAGGGAAAAAAAGAATGGAAGGAAGCAAATTTGGAGGTAATTATAATTATTCTGCCAAAAAGGAGGGATTAAAATTTCCTTTTGTTGTCTTTTTTTCTGTTGGAGTTTTTATACCGTGAAATAATTTGATTATTCATAATTAAATACAAAATCACCAACTAAAAATGCAGTTTGCAGCAAGTCTGGAGTGTTACAAAGTTATTCTGTTTCAAACTCACATCACATTGAACACTTAGAATTTTAATTTTTCCAGAAAGCCTCATAAGTTTTGAGAAATAACTCCTTAACCTAGTCCTCACTGTTTGGCTAAAATAACTTAAAATGGCCAGGTGCTGTGGGTCATGCCTGTAATCCCAGCACTTTGGGAGGCCAAGGCAGGTGGATCACCTGAGGTCAGGAGTTCGAGACCAGCCTGGCCAACATGGGGAAACCCTGTCTCTACTGAAAATACAAAAATTAGCCAGGCATGGCGGTGGGTGCCTGTAATCCCAGCTACTTCAGAGGCAGAGGCAGGAGAATTGCTTGAACCTGACAGGCAGAGGTTGCAGTGAGCCAAGATCGTGCCACTGTACTCCAGCCTGGGCAACAAGAGGGAAACTTGGTCTCAAAAAAAAAAAAAATACCAATTGGTCTTTACCAAGCATTGTATGTGCTTTTAAAGAAGTCAAAGGATTGGCCAGACACAGTGGCTCACGCCTGTAATCCCAACACTGTGAGAGGCCAAGGCAGGTGGATCACCTGAGGTGAGGAGTTTGAGACCAACCTGGGCAACAAGGCAAAACCCTGTCTCTACTAAAAACACAAAAATCAGCTGGGCCTGGTAGCGCATGCCTGTAGTCCCAGCTATTCAGGAGACTGAGGCACAAGAATCGCTTGAACTGGGACACAGAGGTGCAGTGAGCCAAGATTGCACCACTGTACTTGACCTGGGTGACAGAGTGAGAATCTGTCAAAAAAAAAGAAAAGAAAAAGAGGTCAAAGGATTTTCTGTAGGTTTTAATAAATTTATAACCTTAATGAGAAATCAGAATTATCTGCTTCCAGTCTCTAATCAGACATCGTGTAGATATACAAAAGATGTGTTTATCCTAAAGAAGTAGTTTAATAAGAGAGAATTGGGGGGAACTTTAGCATGTTTTAATAGGTACTAAGTTTATAAGTTGACTGAGTCACTCTCAGCAAAGTCACAGTTATACTCCATGCAATTCAGTTGATACTTTGCTTATTGCTTTGATTTTTGTTGCCCAGGCTAGAGTGCAGGGGCACAATCATGGTTTACTGTAACCTCAAACTCAAGGGCTTAAGCTATCCTCCAGCCTCAGCCTCCTGAGTAGCTAGGACTACAGGTGCATGCCATCATGCCTGGTTAATTTTTTAACTCTTTGTAGAACAGGGTCTCACTATGTTGGCCAGCCTAGTCTCAAATGCCCAGCCTCAAGCAATCCTCCTGTCTTGGCTTTCCAAAGTCCTGAGATTAGAGATACAAGTCACCACCCGTGGCCCTGCTTTCTTTTCTTTTCTTTTCTTTCTTTTTTTTTTTTTTTGAGACAGTCTGGCTCTGTTGCCCCTAGGTTGCAGTACAGTGGCGCAATCACAGCTCACTGAAGCCTCAACCTCTGGGGCTCAAGTGATCCTCCCACCTTAGCCTCCCGAATAGCTGGGACAATAGGTGCATGCCACTATGCTGGGCTAATTTGTTATATTCTGTAGTGACAGCGTCTCACTATGTTACCCTGGCTGGTCTAATACTCTTGGTTTAACCAGTCCTCTTGCTTGGGCCTAAAGTGTTGGGATTACAAGCATGAGCCACTGTACCTGGCCTGCTTTCAGTTTTGAGTACTCTAAGAGGGTTACTAAAAGAAGAAAATAGGCTGGGTGTGGTGGCTCATGTGTGTAATCCCAGCACTTTGGGAGGCTGAGGTAGGTGGATCACCTCAAGTCAGGAGTTCGAGACCAGCCTGGCCAAGATGATAAAACTCCAACTCTACTAAAAAATACAAAAATTAGCCGGACGTGGTGGCACTCACCTTTAGTCCCAGCTACTTGGGAGGCTGAGGCACAAGAATTATTTGAACCCAGGAGGCAGAGGTTGCGGTGAGTTGAAATTGCACCACTGCACTCCAGGCTAGGCAACAGAGCAAGACTCTGTCCCCTCCAAAAAAAAAGAAAAAAAGAGGAAAACATCTGAAGGAGAATGGTTTTGAAACTATATCCTATCAAATTAACTGAGGTAAAAGTACTAGATGTTTTAAAAGAATGGGAAGGACATCTGAACTTCAATTATCTGAAAGGGCTGCCTCATTAGAAGGAAGAAGAGTAGTTCTGTATGGCCCTAACAGGTATAACTAAGACCCCACAGATGGCCTCAGAAAATCAAAATTTTAGCCTTGTATAAAAAATAATCTAAGAAGTGGAGCTATCCAAGACAAACCAAATAGCCTGGAAGTAATTAAGCCACTTCTTGTGACTGTTATAGAGGGGGGTTCACATACTGGCAAAGTAGTTGAATTATGGTTCTTAAGGTCTATGAGGGCTGTACTTTGTATCATTTTGTTAAATACTATTGGACTGTTATTGGTGTACATTGTATAACAAATAGTTCAGCAACTGATACGTAAAAATTTATTATTATTTTTTTTTTGAGACAGGGTCTCACTCTGTTGCCCAGTCTGGAGTGCAGTGGTATGATCATGGCTCACTGTGGCCTTGACCTCCTGGGCTCAAGCAATCCTCCTGCCTCAGCCTCTTGAGTAGCTAGGACTATAGGTGCCTGCCACCATGCCTAATTAATTTTTGTGTTTTTTTATAGAGATGGAATTTCACCATGTTGCCCAGGCTCATCTCAAATTCCTGAGCTCAAGTGATCAACCCAACTTGGCCTCTGAAATTGCTGGGATTACAGGCATGAGCCATTTCATCTGCCTTTAAAATGTTTTAAAATCTCAAAACAATGGACATGGGGGGGCGGGGGGAACAACACACACTGGGGCCTAGGGGATGGGATGGGGGGAGGGATAGCATTAGGAAAAATAGCTAATGCATGCTGGGCTTAATACCTAGGTGATGGGTTTATAGGTGTGCAAACTGTGATGGCACATTTAGCTATGTAACAAACCTGCATATCCTGCACATGTACCTCAGAACTTAAAAATGAAAATTTTAAAAAAACTCAATAAACCAAGGAAACTTTTAGAAATGATTCTGACTTACCATTTCATTGAATGTCGGATTCCTTGTTTTTCGTGAAATTTTGGTTTTACGTTTGGATGTTTTGTGAGTATCTGGAAGTAGGTATGTTTTGACATATGGATTTGGGTCAGCCCCATCTTCAGTAACCTAAAAAGAAAAGCAGTCCCTTAACAGGAATGCTTCCTACCAAGGTAAGGGTTTCCTCTATAACCAACATTCTTTGTAATCACTCACAAGATCTTTGATGTGCATCACCATGATGAAAAGAGTACCATTTCGGTAAGAGATGGATAATTTCACAGCTCCTCCTATTTGGCCTGGAGTAGGACTGAAGGGACCTGCATCTGAAAATACAAATAGTTTCATCTTTATTTTATCTTGGTTGTAGTGGTTCAAGCTGCAATAAAAGGATTTTGCTTTATTTTCAAGACCATCACGTGTGGTGCAGACAGAAGGGAGGGGGAAAAAAGAAGTAAACAACGTGGTAGGTCATTGATTTATACTCCTTTAGTAATCACATCTATTAGGAAAGTTATATTTATTCAGAAACAGACTGGTTTAGAAAGAATACTGTCCTCTTATTCTCAGACTACAGCTAGTAAGCCCACTATCATTCTACCGTACTCACTGAGAAGTTACAGACTTACAGATCATGAGTTACCAATAAAGAGAAAAAAAATAATCTCACCTGCAGACCTAGCTATTCCTTCAGCTTTCTCATCACGAAGTAAAGGGTGGAAGAAAGTACAAACAAGATCACACTAAGATTAAAGAGAAAACAATTCATTAATTTAAATATTATATAACACAAAAGATAAAGGATGTTATTACTTCTTATTTAGTAAGGTCACCTCTGCTACATCCGTTGAAGCATTCATCAAACTTTGTAAATAACTGTTTAACTCAATTTTCCTTTTGGCTGCTACATCTTTTATGTGTGTTCTTCCTAGAACCATCCTATTAGGAAAGCTACAAACGAAAAACAAAAACAAGTGGGATTTAAATAAGTACAATATTTCCTTAGAAATAAACCTTTTTATATATACTTAAAGACAGAGTAAAGTCTTAATCCATTATGAAGTAATATTTTGTGGCCAGGCACAGTGGCTCATTCCTATAATCCCAGCACTTTGGGAGGCCAAGACAGGCGGATCACTTGAGGTCAGGAGTTTGAGACCAGGCTGGCCAACACGGTGAAACCCTGTCTATACTAAAAATACAAAAATTAGCTGAGCGTGCTGGGAGGTGCCTATAATCCTAGCTACTCGGGAGGCTGAGGCAAAAGAATCACTTAAACCTGGCTGAGTCACTTGCACTCCAGCCTGGGTGACAGAGCAAGACTCTGTCTCAAAATAAAATAAATAAATTTTTGTGATTTCTCTTCAAAGTATTGGAGACAACATAGTTCAATTACCCATTATCCTTTTATGAGCTTGGTAGAAAAGATATATGGGTTGATTTCCTATATTTATTATTAGGTTGGTTCAAAAGTAACTGGTTTTTGACATTAAAAGTAATGGCAAAAACCACAGTTACTTTTGCACTTACCTAATACTTATTTTCTACTATTTCTTCTCAAGTTTAATCACTTATAAATATTTTATCCAGATCTGATCTCTAAAAAAAAAAAAAAAATCACTACTCAGTCAGCCACAGCTATTATATACAAAGTAAAATCTACAAATAATAACATAAGGCCTAAGTAAAGTGCTGAAAAGATAATCTTAATTGCACTTATTTTGGTAGCAGTGGAAAAATAAAACTGTACCTGGAAACAAAACTAACACCCACTTCACTTCCTCCTTACTTTTGAAATCTAGTCTGAAGAAAATATGAACAACTCAACATGGGAAATCTACTGGTCATTGGGCTACATGAAAACTGAGGACTCCCAAAGGGTATCAGATACAAAACTAAGATTTTTGATTGACAGTCTTGATGGTGTTTGCTTCAGTTTTTTATCAGAGGAGCTCAGTATGTCCCACGATAGATTATTTCTGCATTGATTTTTTTTTGAGACAGGATCTCACTCTGTTGCCCAGGCTGTAGTGGAGTGATGTGATCTTGGCTCCCTGCAACCTCCAGCTCGTGTTATCAATGAATCCTCTCACTTCAGCCTCCTGAGCAGCTGGGATTACAGGCATGTGCCACCACACCCAGCTAATTTTTGTTTTTATAGGTGGGGTTTCGCCACGGTGACCAGGCTAGTCTCAAACTCCTGGACTCAAGCTATCTCTCTACCTCGGCCTCCCAAAGTGCTGGGATTATGAGCATCTGAGCCACCATGCCCAGCTGCATATGACTTTTTTCAAAACCAAGATTCCAAATTATTATCTTGTGTTGCTTACTATGGTAGAGACAGCAAAGTTAAAGCCTCAATATAAGTTAGAAGTCTAGAAAACCTCATATTTTAATATCCTGATCATGTATTCATTCAACAAAAACTTACAGTTCCTTGTTTATGTCTACTTTTGTATTAGGTCCTTGTGATACAAAGGAAAATAAGCCACACATGGCCCATAGTGTTAACACAATGCTTTTCACCTACATTTGATAACAACTTGTTGCCTACAACAAGGATTAATGTACAAGGGTAGATACATACCCTGGTAACTTCCAAAGTGGAAAAATAATACTGAGCTTATTGTGAAGTTCCTGAAATTCGTCAAATGTTCGGAAGACGAATGATGGTTCAATCTGTCCTTCCCTCAAAATTCGGACTACATAAATCTGAAAAGAAATCACACCACAAACACATAAAATTTATATTTAAAACCTTATCTCCAGGCCAGGCGTGGTGGTTCATGCCTTTAATCTTAGCACTTTGGGTGGCCGAGGTGGGTGGATCACCTGTCAGGAGTTTGAAACCAGCCTGGCCAACATGGTGAAACCCTATCTCTATTAAAAATATAAAAATTAGCTGGGCATGGTGTTGCGTGCCTATAATCCTAGCTACTCGGGAGGCTGAGGCAGGAGAATCACTTGAACCCGGGAGGTGGAGGTTGCACTGAGCAAAGATGGCACCACTGTACCCCAGCCTGGGCAACAGAGTGAGACTCCATCTCAAAAGAAACAAACAAACAAAACACAAAACCTTCTTTCCTATATTGATCTTAGCCAACAGAGCAATAAAACCTCCTTTTCTGACAGAAAAGAAATGTATAGCTTGTTATATATAGTTCAAGTACTTTTATCTTGGTAATATATATGTCATCAATAGGAAAAAGCAAATATAAGTCATTGTATTTATAGCACATGTAACTACATTTTTAAGAGTTATCATAACCACCCTAAGGTATATAAACTAGAACTTAAAAGTGTACGCTGGCCACAGTTGCTCATGCCTATAATCCTAGCACTTTGAGAGGCCAAGGCTTCAGCCCCGGAGAAGAGACCAGCCTGTGCACATAGTGAGGCTCTGTTTCTACAAAAAATACAAAAATTAGCCACGTGTGGTGGGACACGCCTGTAGCCCCAGCTACTTGGGAAGATGAGGTGGGAGGATCAATTCAGCCCAGGTGTCAAGGCTACAGTAAGCCAAGATTGCATAACTGGACTACAGTCAGGGTAATGGAGTGAGACTGTGTCTCAAAAAGTAAAAATAAACATAGGCCAGGCATGGTGGCTCATATCTGTATTGGGAGGCCGAGAGCGGATCACTTGAGGCCAGGAATTTGAGACCAGCCTGGGCAACATGGCAAAACCTCACCTCTATTAAAAATACAAAAATTAGACGGGCATCCTAGTGGGTACCTGTAATCCCAGCTACTCGGGAGCTGAGGCATGAGAATTGCTTGAACCTGGGAGGCACAGGTTGCAGGAGCCAAGATCATGCCATTGCACTCCAGCCTGCATGACAGAGTGAGACTCTGCCTCAAAATAAAATAAAATAAAAATACGGCTGGGCGCTGTGGCTAACGCCTGTAATCCCAGCACTTTGGGAGGCTGAAGCGGGTGGATCACCTGAGGTCAGGAGTTCGAGACCAGCCTGGCCAACATGATGAAACCTCGTCTCTAAAATAAATAAGTAGTCAGTTGAAAAAAAGGCAAAAGGTTTGTGGGAGGGTGGAAAAGGAAAACTTGTTTTGCTGGCTATTAAAAAATTTTTTTTTTTTGAGACAGAGTCTCACTCTGTTGCCCAGGCTGGAGTGCAATGGCACACTATCAACTCACTGCAACCTCCGCCTCCTGAGTTCAAGTGTTTCTCCTGCCTCAGCCTCCCAAGCAGCTGGGACTACAACCACATGCCACCATACCCAGCTAATTTTTGTATTTTTAGTAGAGACGGGGTTTCATCATGTTAGCCAGGATGGTCTCAAACTCCTGACCTCAGGTGATCACCTGCCTCGGGCTCCCAAAGTGCTGGGATTACAGGCATGAACCATTGTGCCCAACATATTTAAGCTTTTATAAAGTTACAATACTTTAAAGAATATAATACTGGTGCCAAGTCAGATCTATCTGTAGGCCAGAAACAAATTTGGGGATCTATATATACATTTAAAGGTAGTATTATATTGGGGAGAGAATGGACTACACAATAAAATGGTGTTAGGATAACTTAAACACACAAAATGATACTAAAATTTATTAACAAAATAGATGAAAATTAAAGCAATAGTGAAATAGCTTTTTAAAGTCTATCATTTTGCCAAAAATTTTAAAACTGGCAGTTCTGGAAAGTATTATCCAACAAAAAAGTTACCACAAGGGTGAAAAGCAACAATAAAAAAGAACGTTATAGTCTCGAAGAGGAAAAAGCACACTGAAGATCCTGTATCTGTTCAAAGACAATGGGTATGTGTTTTGTATCACAGACTGGAATAGGAACTTTGACTTTTTACTTTATATACTTCTGTATTGATTGAATTTGTTACAACAAGCACACTTTACCTTTAAAATGTAAAATAACTGAAGAATGAACAAAAAACCAAATAAATAAAAATAAAAAAATTGAAGAATGAGAAAAAGCAGAATAGCACCATCCTTTTAGTCTTGTCTCTAAAAGAATATCACTTGGTCCTTATTGTTTGAAGCAAATACAGAAAGAATTAAATACCAAAAAAATTTACGGATGCTTCAGGTATATTTACTTATGTATGGACCATTCATGAAAGAAACAAGCATGAATAGAACAAATGCTTGGAACTTTAGCAGAGTCAGCAAAGGAAGTAGGAAGGACAACAATAATACATGCATGATTGTTTACAGATATTGAAATCAAACTTACATAATGTTTATCTGGGTTGTATTTCTTATGATATGTGAAAACAGAGACTTCCTTGATTCGACCATCTTGTCTAAAAGAGTATGTTTTAGGTGAAAATGAAAGGATGGGCTCATCATTAGAAGGAATACCAGAAAAACGAAGCTGAGCAAGGTTGTGAATGAAGAAGTTAAACTTCGTGGCAATGCTTCCCAAACTTGATTCAATAAGCCTACAAAGTAATCATAAAATTCGTTAACAGTAAATGAGAACACATGGTAAATTCTTTCAATGTAATAAATGACAAAAACCACTTTCATTCCTTTAAAAATATTACCAGATTGTCACTTTGCCAAGGATTCCCTTTGTTCTATAGGCCAAAGATTTGTTAAGATACATCTCACCCCAACAAAATAATTTAGCCCAAGAAAGAAATTATGCTTGGTTTTCTTGAACTCTGTAAGGTCCCCAAGACTAATTAAAGAGCTATTTCAGATAGATGATGATTGGTATAATGCTAAAAAGATGACTTCAGGAATTTATTCCCTTTTAATAAAGGAGAAAGATGACAAATAGGTGTGAAAGAAAGTAATCCAAGGGCTGGGCATGGTGGCTCACGTCTGTAAATCCCAGCACTTTGGGATGCCGAGTGGGCAGATTACATGATGCCAGGAGTTCGAGAACAGCCTGGCCAACAGGACTCTACTAAAAATAGAAAAATTAGCCAGGTATGGTGATGCGCACCTATAATCCCAGCTACTCGAGAGGCTGAGGCAGGAGAATTGCTTGAACCCAGGAGGCAGAGGTTGCAGTGAGCTGAGATTGCGCAACTGTACTCCAGCCTTGGTGATGAAGCAAGACTGTCTCAAAAAAAAATCACAAAAACAAAAGAACAAAAACAAAGTAATCCAAATTTTAAAAATTCTCTTCTATCAAACAGTAGAATTGTAGAATTCAGTGTCAGACTCCTTCAGGTAATCATATTTTCATTCAGTTGGGAAAAGAAGTTTTGACAGGTTGGAGAGTTTGGAAGGTAGGCCTGGATAGAACATTTTAGGCAAGCAAAGGAAACAAAAAGTCTCAGAAACAAGGAAGCAAGATAGAAGGAGATTCTAAAAGAGAAGTGAGAGAATCTCAAACACAGGCTTTTGCCTCACTATGGACTTGAATGTTTGTGTTCCTTCAAATTCATATGTTGAAGCCCCAACCAACACAGCGACTGTATTTGGAGATATGGCCTTTA
This sequence comes from Cacajao melanocephalus, assembly GCA_963573385.1. Taxonomy (NCBI): domain Eukaryota; kingdom Metazoa; phylum Chordata; class Mammalia; order Primates; family Pitheciidae; genus Cacajao; species Cacajao melanocephalus. The sequence continues at coordinate 43,184 of CAUYLG010073104.1, forward strand.
TGGAAGTAATTTAGGTTAACTGAAGTCATAAACAGTAGAGCCCTAATCCAACAGAAATGTCCTTCTAAGAAGAGATGAGAGAGCCAGCTCTCCCCACCATGTGAGGACACACCGCAAAGGTGGCCATCTGCAATCTCGCAAGGGAGCCCTCACCAGTAATGTAATTGGCTGGCACCCTGATTTTGGACCTCCTAGCCTCCAGAACTGTGAGAAAATAACTATCTGTTGTTTAAGCCACCAGTTTATAATATTTTGTTATGAAGTCTAAGCAGGCAGACACATGCCTGCTTTGTAGTTTTGCCCAGGGGAGCCAATGAATCTCTTTTAAAAAACAAAAGAAAACCCATCAATACCTAAATTGTCAGGATTAGTTTGAAAGGCTATAAAAGACAGCTTCCTTCCGTGCATTTTCAGCCCAGACTCTTGAGACTAGGAAAGTCCAGTCAGTGATTTTTTATACCTCTTCTCCACTGAGAGGAAGAAGGCAAGAGAAAAAGGAGAGAAAAGAACATGAGCTCAGGTACCCCTCCCTGCTATGGTATGATGATGATGTGGCAGCAGTAGTCAGTAACCAATCTGATCACCAGACCTTTAGAACATATTTGTCAGGAAGACCTGTTGTTGTTTTTTTTTTTGAGACAGAAAACTCTCTTGTTGCCAAGGCTGGAGTGCAGTGTCATGACTTGGCTCACCGCAACTTCTGCCTCCTGGGTTCAAGCAATTCTCCTGCCTCAGCCTCCTGAGTAGCTGGAATAACAGGGATGTGCCATGAGGCCCGACTAATTTTGTATTTTCAATAGAGACGGGGTTTCTCCACGTTGGTCAGGCTGGTTTTGAACTCCCAACCTCAGGTGATCCGCCCACCTAGGCCTCCCAAAGTGCTGGGATTACAGGCATGAGCCACCATGCCCAGCCAGAAGATCTGTTTTTAAAGCAATAACAAATTCAAGTACCAGTCATTGGTATATGTGTTTCAAGTACTATGCCATATTAATAGTTTACTTGCAGCAGTGACCCAGAGTTTGCTGTATTAAGAACATCTAAGGTCTTCATGGAAATTGTTATAACAAAATTCTGAAAAATAGATTAGTACAGATATCATTTTAGATAGAGACTTTAATTAGCTGAGCTTAGTGGCGGCGCATGCCTATAGTACCAGCTACTCAGGAGGCTGAGGCAGGAGAATTACTTGAACCCAGGAGGCCGAGGTTGCAGGGAACCAAGATTATGCTACTGCACTCTAGTCTGGACAAAACAGCAAGACTCAGTCTCAAAATAAAAAATTTAAAAGAACTTTAAAATGGTACATGGCACTGTAGAAAAATATGTTTTTATCACTGAAATTACATATTAAATAAACCTTGAGAAATTTTGAGGCAAATATTTTTAAAAATATTATTGCAAATCCTTTGTACTTATTCAGTAAATAAGCTTTTGACAGCCTACTATGTGCAAATACTGTGAATCAGAATTTGTTTCTATAAATCAGAATTTTGATTAATAGCATTGTATTTGTTAAAACTGACGTAAAACAAATCAAAGCAAACTTGTATGTTCCTTCTGCAGAATACTTAAATATGCCTTACCTAGTAAAGAAAATTGTAGCTTCTGCATCTGTAGTTTGGGGTTGAAGTGCATCTCTAACATATTTCAAATCTTGAATACTTGTAAGTTCTGGTAATCCTGAAGGAATCATCTATAGAAGAAAACAAAAAGTTCTGTGAGTTAAATTTTTTAAAAAGTTTGTTCCCCACTCCTTCCTGCAGGCTGCTCAAGTAATCAGAACTAAAGCAAACAAAAACAATCAGTTTTGAGGGGTTCATTAGTATTTTGGGGACTTTGGTGATTATCTTACAAATAAGGAAATGGAGGGCAAGGAAGTCAAGCAATTTGTTGGAGGTCACAAACCCAGTTTAACATGAGAGCCAGACTTCCTTTTGTCTAGGCCCTTTTTTTTTTTTTTTTGTCACCCAGGCTGGAGTGCAGTGGTGTAATCTCGGCTCACTGGATCCTCTGCCTGCCGGGTTCACGCAATTCTCCTGCCTCAGCCTCCTGAGTAGCTGGGATTACAGGTGTGCGCCACCACACCTGGTTAAATTTTTTGTATTTTTAGTAGAGATGGGGTTTCACCATGTTGGCCAGGCTGGTCTTGAACTCCTGACTTCATGAGCCATCCGCCTCAGCTTCCCAAAGTGCTGGGATTACAGGCGTGAGCCACCACGCCCAGCCTTTTTTTGGTATTTTTGATAGAGATGGGGTTTCACCATGTTGGCCAGATTGGTCTTGAACTCTTGATCTCAAGCAGTCTGCCTGCCTCAGCCTCCCAAAGTGCTGGGATTACAGGCATGAGCCACCACACCTGGCCTCGGCCTCTGTTTTTACTTTTATAGATTTAGGGGGTACAAGTACAATTTTGGTACAGGTATGTATCACATAGTGGTAAAGTCTGGGCTTTTAGTGTATCACATGAATAGTATACATTATACCCACTAAATAACTTCTCATCTCCTATCCCCCTACCCCCTTCCTACCCTCCCAAGTCTCCAAAGTCTATTATTCTACTCTTTATGTCCATGTGTACATATTATTTAGCTCTCACTTATAAGTGAGAACACTGAATATTTAACTGAGTTATTTTACTTAAGACCATTGTAGCCTTCTGTTTATTACCATATCAATTTTATTCATAATAATCATAGTGGGTTTGTTTTTGTTTTCTTTTTGTTTAACTATAATAAATATCCACTAAAGTATAGAAATCTTCATCGTACAGCTGAGTGAATGTTCACAATTCGCACCCACGTTAATACACAAAACATTCATTAGTATCTCAGATGCCCATCTCAAGGTCCAGTTACTAATACTTCCCATCCCAAGGGTAGCCACTCTACTAACTTATTTTTTGTATTTTATACAAATGGAGTCAGACAGTAGGTACTCTTGTGTCTGGCTCATTTCACATGGCAGTTAAGTTTAAAATATTTGAGCAATAATGTATCTGACATTTGTGACTACAGCAAATCTTATTCCAAAATCACAAAATAATCTTTTTTAGGTATGGAAACATAAATGCATTAATGTAAAAACTATTTAAATGCTTATGAAGAATAGTTACCAGTGAAAGGAGGTTAAGAAAAAGGTTTGTCTGCTTTCTTATCAAGTTGTAGGCCTGACAGCAGAGGTCCACAAACAACTGAAAACGAATGGTGGGCTTTTCACCCCCATTAATGACATATGCCATATCAGAGGTCAGCACAAAAGGAGCCCGATCCCTATTTAAAATGAAAGTACATAGAAAATATTATTTACAGAAGATACTCCAGTAGTGCTATTGCATGATTATTAAACTAGCTGAGGTACAGCGATTTCCAACTAGGAAACTTAATACCACACACTCTTAAACTTCCATAATTCTTTAAAATAACATTTTTCAAGAAAGCTATCGCATAATAATCTCATTATTTAGAGAGAACTTATATAGAAATTTCCTTATATATGAAAATAAGGTGGTATTTATAAATCCATATATCTAAAGAGAGATCAAACAGTAGTTATAAACATAGAAAACCACTTACTGCCATTATACACATGAAAGCATTTCTAAGAGTTACTGCTAACTAGATGAAAAAATTTATATGTATTCTAATTCATTTCAACAAAGTTTATACACACATGCATTCTTGTCTACTTTGTGGTAAGGTCATATCTTTGGGCCTTTTTCATCCCAAGTTATGCTCAAATGGAGCCACAAGAAAAAACACAGAAAGGCAAAAGGCAAGGTTTGGGACAAACCTTAATTTGTACAGCAAGAAGTGCCTCTTTTCTTTGGCAACAGCAATAATAACAATATTATACCTTTTGAAGCTGCCAAACATCTGTGCATGTCCCAAAAACTTTCCAAAGTCAATGTGAAACATATGTCCCGTGCTTCGAAGCATTATATTGTCATTGTGCCGATCACAGATGCCTAAAACATAGGTGGCTACACAGCATCCAGCACAGGAATAGATAAAGTTCTCTGAAGCCTGTAAAAAACATATACAATTATTTTAGAAAATGAATTATTTTTAAAGGAGGCAGGGTTTATAAAGATTAAGGTAATCTATCACTCTTTAAAAACACTATTGCAATTCACTCTCTCAATAGCATACAAACTGGGATATAGTAATAAAAGCTGACCTTTTCATATTTCAAAAACAAAAACACTTTTCTAAAGGTGATTACTGCCCCTTCTCTAGCTTTTCTCTTTTAAAAGTCTGAGATCCCTACCAGTCCATATTTAGGTATGTGCTGCCTTTGAACAGCTTTAAAGCATCATGTTTGTGGAATCCTGCACCTCACTGACTCTGCTGCTTAGAGCTGGTGAGGTTCAGGATTCCACAAACATGATGGTAGAAGATTTTTGCTTTTTTTCCTTTCTGCCTGTAGTGAGGCTATGTGTAAAGAAAATCAGCTTATATCTGAAAACATCCAAGAATACAAGTAATGTATTTTGTTCCCCATTTGGTGATTCCCTGTGTGCCATCTTAAATGCTGCCTCTCCTGGGGATTATTAAAATTACTAATAATATCATATAGAAGGATACAGCAAGATGCATATAATGAGGTTTTTCTTTAAAACATGTGTATTAGTTTATTTATATAAAAGACTATATTTCTGAGTGGTACATTCATTTGGCCTGACTTGGCCATGTAGTTAATCCTATTCCATAATTCCCCAGAAATCATTACCAATCATAATAATAGCAAGTGTTTATACAGCATTTAGCACAAACCAGGCACTGTGTGTGTGTGTGTGTGTGTGTGTGTGATGAACTCATTCTTTTTTATGGCTGCAAGCCTTTTAAAAAGTTATAGTTTTCAATCTTTGACATAAGAAACCAGCTAGCAATTGTTACTTTCAAAAAAATTCAAGTCTGGCCAGGCACAGTGGCTCACGCCTGTAATCCCAGCACTCTGGGAGGCCAACACGGGTGGATTGCTTGAGGTCAGGAGTTTGAGACCAGCCTGGCCAACATGGTGAAACCTCGTCTCTACTAAAATATATATTTAGAATCTCACAACAAATCAATGACTTAGGTACGAACATCATAACCACTGTACAGATGGAAAACTGAAACAGAGGTTGTTTGCCCAAGATCACATAATTGTTAAGTGGCAGAGTGAGGATTCAAATCCAGGCAATATGACTTCACTAAGTTATATTCCTTCTTACCTATTAAATGCATTAAAAAGCCAAATGCATAAAAGGTGCTTAATATATGCTATTGGCAATTATTTCCTTACCAATAATCACAAAAGGGCCAACATTACTAAAACAAGTATTGGCTTCTGCTGCATTGCTTTTTTACTCCAGATCACAAAGAAGTAAGAAAAGGGAGTGATCTCACAGTTCAAAAGATCAAACAAAGGTCAAAATTCCTCTGCATTAGCTTTGTAGGTCAACAAATGACACATGTATATTCATAAAGGTGATCCATTAATGAAACATAAACCAGGCAGCTCCATGACATTAAAAAGGGAGTTTTCTTCTATCACCACTCAGTGTTCTTGGGTCTTCCTTAGGCAACGTTAAGATCATTAGAGGCCTTGTGTCCTGAGAGATTGCCCTGTCCTCATATGTAATTCAAAATAATAGTAAAACAGAAAATTTGTTTCCAATAAGAAAAAGAGCTATCAATTATACAATTTTCACTATGCAGTGCTTTATATATATTAACTCATTTAATTTTCACAAAAATCTTGATGCATATGTTTACAGCCATAGTATGTGCTATACCATAACATATACAGTATTTTATAGCAGAGGTCACTGAGGCACACAGATGTTAAATAATTTGCAGAAGGCCCTGTTGCTGCTGAGTGACTTGGAACCTAAATTCAAGCCCAAAGAGTTTGGCCCCTAATTTATGTTCTTAACTATCACACAATACAGCCCATTTTACTCATTTCCCTAACTTCTTCCAAGATCTTTGGGAAATATAAAATAAATGCCTCTGTTTTGCTGACCTCTAAGTATGTGTTTGGAATGGGTTTTTTTGGGTAAGTTAGCACTGGTTTCACTTAGATTCCTGCCATTAAATGCATTCTGTTTTACATTCTTTCCCATACGTAGAAAAAGATGCTCTTTTCCTGACTTACACTAAATGACTATTTAGTTGGAAAATGAAAGCATTTAAAACCTTTGTAATACATTTTTGACAGTATTTTTTAGAATGAGGAGACATGCTAATTACCTTTTCATATTCTTCTTCAGAGGGATTGTATTTTCTTAGCCACTCTGCAAGTGGTTTATCTTTAAAGGAGCCTGTCACACCATATTCCACTTGGATTTTCCTGAGGGTATCGGAAGCAGGAACCAGCTCCACCATGCCTTTAATGACAAAATATTAAGCTTCATAGAATTGTCTCCCCAAAGTAAGCTTTAAACATTTTAAAAATTATTACTTTTTAAATTTAAGTTCTGGGATACATGTACAGAATGTGCAGGTTTTTTACATAGGTATACATATGTCATGGTGGTTTGCTGCACCTGTCAACCCATCATCTAGGTTTTAAGCCCTGCATGCATTAGGTATTTGTCCCAATGCTTTCCCTCCCCTTGCCCCCCACCCCCCAATAGGCCTCAGTGTGTGATGGTTCCCTCCCTGACACCATGTGTTCGCATTGTTCAATTCCAACTTATGAGTGCGCACATGAGGTGTTTGGTTTTCTGTTCCTGTGTTAGTTTGCTGAGAATGATGGTTTCCAGCTTTATCCATGTCCCTGCAAAGGAAATGAACTCATTCTTTTTTATGGCTGTAAGCCTTTTAAAAAGTTATGGTTTTCAATCTTTGACATCAGAAACCAGCTAGCAATTGTTACTTTCAAAAAATTCAAGTCTGGCCAAGCACAGTAGCTCATGCCTATAATCCCAGCACTCTGGGAGGCTGAGGCGGGTGGAATGCTTGAGATCAGGAGTTCAAGACAAGCCTGGCCAACATGGTGAAACCTCATCTCTACTAACAATATACACATTAGCTGGGTTTGGTGGCAGGCGCCTGTAATCGCAGCTACCCAGGAGACTGATGCATGAGGATCACTTGAACCCAGGAGGCAGAGGTTGCAGTAAGTTGAGATCGCATCACTGCACTCCAGCCTGGGCAACAGAGTGAAACCTTGTCTTTAAAAAAAAAAAAATCAAGTCTGTCTGCCAATCAAAATTATTCTTTATTTTCAAAAGTATCCAACATGTAAACATCAATTTTGTCTATTTGAGACTCTCTAATCTGTACAGCCATGTGCTAATCCCCAAAGGAAAACTAGCTGAGATCATAGGTGGCTGCCAGCATGCCCGGCTAATTTTTGTATTTTGTTTTTTTTTTTAGTTGAGACAGGGTTTCACCATGTTGGCCAGGGTGGTCTTGAACTCCCAACCTTCAGTGATCCGCCTGTCTTGGCCTCCCAAAGTACTGCCATTACAGGCGTGAGCCATGGCGCCTGGCAAGGAAAACTATTTTAATGACAAACAAGAAGACACTGACCTTGCTGGTAAAGTAAGATATACACTGTCCCATTTCAGCACAAAAAAATTTCTTTAATCATATATTTGGGCAAGATAAGAATCTTTCAGAATACATTAAACACTTAAAAAAAATTTTTTTTGTTGTTTTTTTATTCTTTGACCCGGATTTTACAACCATATATTAAACACTTTCAAAGGGAAGAACAGATGAAGACTGACCTTGTAATATGATTAAATCTCAGGTATATGTTTTGGCCTCCTAATTGAAATGTAAATGCCTCACTGAACAAATTGTTTTTTGTTTTCTCTCTGAATCCTTTAAAACAAGTGTCAAACAAATAAATTACGTGTGCTTACACAAAAGAAAACAATGAGGGAGGAATTATATGCTTTGATAGAAAAATCTCAAAAATAATATTATTTAAAGACAAAATCCAGATGGAGAACTACACTTTTGTGTTTGAAAAGAAAGATGGTTGTGCACATAGAATATACACAAAACATTTCCAGAAGGCTACATAAGTGGTTATATTGTGGAAAGAGGGCACCTAGAATTGAGGATGAAGCTATGAGAGAAAACTAACATTTACTTTTCAATTTATTCTATTATATGCTATCTGGATATTTTACTATATGCAAATATTATGTATACAATCAAAAATTAATTTGATATACTTTTTAAATGAAGGAGATGCATTTGTGTTAAAATAAAATATATGAAAACAAAGCTCTGCTTTGGACAAAGGATTGGAGGAAACAGAAGTTGACCAAGGCTGCCAGGGAACCCCAACAGAAAGTATGCAGGACCAGGTTCTAATTCTAGTCATCTAGTTTCACATGGCAGAATGAATTCATTTGGCTCCTTTTTTTTTTTGGTTGCTTTCTGAGACAGCATCTTGCTCTGTTGCCCAGGCTGCAGTGCAGTAGTGCCATCTTGGCTCACTGCAACCTCTGCTCCTGGGTTTAAGTGATTCCTGTGCCTCAGCCTCCCAAGCAGCCGGGACTACATACATGCACCACCATGCCTGACTAATTTTTGTATTTTTACTACAGGTGGGTTTCACCATGTTGGCTAAGCTGGTCTCGAACTTCTGGCCTCAAATGATCCACCTCCCTTGGCCTCCCAAAGTGCTCATTTGGCACTTCTTCTTGGTTGCACCACCTAGTTTTCAGTTCACAGTGACATCCTTTTTCAGTGAGTACCTCCATCCCAATTCTGTGACTCAGTCAATTACTACATACAAAACAGCAAGCCATGCACGGTGGCTCACGCCTGTAATCCCAACACTTTGGGAGGCCAAGGTGGGCAGATCACCTGAGGTCGGGAGTTCGAGACCAGCCTGACCAACATGGAGAAACCCCATCTCCACAAAAAATACAAAATTAGCTAAGCATGGTGGCACATGTCTGTAATTGTAAGCTGGGATTACTGGCATGCCTGTAATCCCAGCTACTTGGAAGGCTGAGGCAGGAGAATCGCTTGAACCCAGGAGGTGGAGTTTGTAGTGAGCCACGATCATGCCACTGCACTCCAGCCTGAGCAACAAGAGCAAAACTCCGTCTCAAAAAACAAAAAACAAAAAAAAACAGTGAACCAAAATTCATAGGCCATTTAAGGTACTACCATCTAGATAAGACGGTCCCAACCCTAAGGGATCCTATAATCAATCCAGGGAGGAAGATATAAAACATGCAGAAAGAAAAATTAAATAAGGGAATATAAATAAATGTCTGGTGAGTATTAAAGACAATTGCTGAGTTCAAAGAAGGGAGAGATTATTATAGGCTGAGGTGTTTGTGAAAAACTTCACAGAGGATGTGGCTGTAATTTCCTCTTCCTCACGTGAAAAATAAGGATACAGTGAGATTGACACAAATGAAAAGCTTAGCACAGGGCAAGACACACAGTAAACAACCATTAGTTAGAAACAACATAAAGGGAATCTGATTGGATTCTCTTTTTGGAATTCCGAAATGAGAAAGAGGAAGTTCAATTATGAACTTTATAAACCAAAGTTCAGTTTATTAAGAAAAAAAAAAACCCAGATGATAGACTCATACTGAGGAGCTATTTTGTTGTTGTTGTTGTTTTTGGTTTTTTTGTTTTTTTTTTTTGAGACAGGGTCTCTCTGTCTCCCAGGCTGGAGTAATGTGTGATCTCGGTCATTGCAACCTCTGCCTCTGGGGCTCAGGTGATCTTCTCACCCAGTCAAAGAGTCTTCCTGATAAAACTTCCATCTTATATGATTTATATAAACAATAACCAGCAAGAATTCTTAAATTGACCTGATTTCCTTTTTGACAAGATAAAGTTTGCCATCCAAACTTGAGCAAGGAAAGTTATAAGGCTCCCATACTGTCCTGATAGACAAACTGAAGAAATGTGAAATAGTTGATAATACAATGAAGATGAGTAAGGAAAATGCTGCACTTGATTTAGCAATCACCTAAAGGGAGGTCCTTCCTTAATAGCATGCCACAGGAGTTGGCTCTTGGCCCTTGTTTGGTAAACATTTTTCCCAATGACTTAGCAGAAGCTATAGAATATACAACTTTCAAATCTGTTCATGATACAAACTAAGAAGTTCAATGACAGATAACAAAAATCAGATTTTATTATAATATATATTTTAATAGGAGTTTCCTGGTGAAGACCAGAAAATCTGCTACACAAATTTTTTTTTTTTTTTTGAGACAGAGTTTCACCCAGGCTGGAGTGTAATGGCTTGATCTCGGCTCACCGCAACCTCCACCTCCCGGGTTCAAGTGATTCTCCTGACTCAGCCTCCTGGGTAGCTGGGATGACAGGCATGCGTCACCACGCCTGGCTACTTTTGTATTTTTAGTAGAGACAGGGTTTCTCCATGTTAGTCTCGAACTCCCAACCTCAGGTGATCCACCCGCCTCGGCCTCCCAAAGTCCTGGGATTACAGGAGTGACCCACCATACCTGGCCTCTGCTATACGAATTCTAAAAGAGCTGTAACACTCAAAAATCAGGTTTTAAAAAGAATTCAACAAACTGAAAAGTAATGTATCAAATATAACAAAGTTAATACCTAACACCTTACACATGGGTCTAAGATACAAAAATGTACAAGTACATAGCTGGGCACAGTGGTGCAAGCCTACATCCCTGCTACTTGGGAAGGCTAAGGTGGGAGGATTGCTTGAGCCAAGTTTGAGGCCAGCCTGGGCAACACAGTGAGACCCCTGTCTTTATGAAAAATTTTAAAAATTAGCTGGGTGTGGTGGCATGTCACTACAGTGCATGTCATCATACCTAGCTAATTTTGGGAGGCTGAGGGAAGTGGATTGTTTGAGCCCAGGAGTTTGAGGCTGCAGTGAGCTATGATCACACCATTGCACTCCAGCCTGAATTACAGAGTAAGATCCCATCTCTGAAAAGATGGCCAAGACATGGCTTAGCAGGAGGAGCTGGTAAGAAAACGACTTACTGATTTTATTTGTGAATAGTTTCACATGTGTGACACTATGTCCACCCTTATGTATTCTATAAAATCCAGGTACCATTTTTAGAGACAACAGATTACCTGAACCATTTGCAAGGAGTATAATAAGGTAATTTAAAGTAATCTTTCACAAATGGCTGAAGAATTTGGAATTCAGAATCTGAGGCCACAATATTGGTCAGAGTGAAGAAAGATTTAACTTAATTATATGACAGTCTCTGAGCAGAACTGGAACTAATGGGTAAAAGACACCAGAACTTAGTCCCCATTATTCACCTGAATATGAAAAAGAGATCTATAGCCATCAGAGCTATCCAGAATAAAATGAACTGCCTTGAAAAGCAGTGAATTCCCTTCACTATAGGGATTTAAGCATAAATTGAATGGCAAATATTAGAAGGATGATTAAGATAATCTTTCAGGTGACTTCCTAGTGTCTATGCATAGAATTTGTGAAGCATTTCTCATTTCCATCAACAGCAGATGATCTTTCTCTCCTTCAAAACCTGACAGTGTTGCTTTTATAACTCTCTTAGAGCTTTCAGCATATTAAAGCATACTCTGATTACGTGTACATATTATTGCTTCCTTCTAAATTGTAAGTACCACATATTCTTAGCATTTTATAGATGGTAAACAAACGTATTGACTAAGAATAATGATGGCTGCCATTTATTAAGCACATAATACATATCAGATATTAGGATGTTTTACATTATTTCAAAACATAGTCAATGAACAATAAGATAGAAATCTGCTATTAGAAGAGAACTTTGTATGATTTTATTTTACAAAAATGAAAACACAGTTGGTTTAATTTAGATATGGCCTTATTTATTTATTTATTTATTTATTTATTTATTTTGAGACAAGGTGTCACTCACTGTGTTACCCAGATTGGAGTGCAGTAGCATGATCTCGGTATTGAAGCCTTAACCTCCCAGGCTCAAATGATCCTCCCACCCCATCTTCCAGAGTAGTGAGACTACTTACTTATTTTTGTAGAGACAGGGTCTCCCTATATTGCCTAGCTGGTCTCAAACTCCTTGACTCAAGTGATCCTCCCATCTCAGCCAAAATGTTGGGATTACAGGTGAGAGCCACTGCACTCAGAGATACGGCCTTATTTTTAAGTTTAAAAGCTAAAGACCATAAAGTCCTCACTGGGTCAATTAATGGACACCTCTGGTTACTGCAAAGCATTTATTTAGGGTACTCACGAAGTTATTTTATTTATTTATTTATTTATTTATTTATTTATTCATTCTGAGACAGAGTCTTGCTCTGTCACCCTGGCTGGAGTGCAGTGATTCGATCTTGGCTCACTGCAGCCTCTGCCTCCCAAGTTCAAGCTATTCTCCTGCCTCAGCCTCCCAAGTAAGTGGGATTACAGGGACACACCACCACACCCAGCTAATTTTTACATTTTTAGTAGACACAAGGTTTCACCATGTTGCTCAGGCTGGTGTCAAACTCCTGACCTCATGTGATCCACCTGCCTCGGCCTCCCAAAGTGTTAGGATTACAGACACGAGCCACCATGCCCAGTCACTAAGTTATTTTTAAAAGAGACTTAATTATATGCAACTGAATCAATAAAGTAACACCAGATTAAAATAAGAAACAACTGTGATCTCAAAGTATCTGCATCAGGACCCTTAGGGCAGGTACACTAAGCTAAGTTCAAGGAAAAAAATATCAAGACACAGCTAATAGACTTACCTCGATCTCTGCCAGTTGAGAGACATTTGAAAATTACCATCCTCAGATCTAGTCCTTCTTTAAGCCAGATCTTATCCATAATCTTTATCATCTGTAAAGCTAACATATCTTGCCGAAGATCTTCACCAACCTTGAAATCAAGGAAACAAAACGAAACTTGTACATTTCCAAAAGACTTAATAGATTACATACTATGAAAGCCGGCTGGATGCGGTGGCTCATGCCTGTAATCCCAGCACTTTGGGAGGCCGAAGTGGGTGGATCACCTGAGGTCAGGAGTTCGAGATCAGCCTGGCCAGCATGGCAAAACCCTGCCTCTACTAAAAACACAAAAATTAGTTGGGCATGGTGGCACACGCCTGTAAGATGAACTGAACTGCCTTTTTATTTTTCTGCAGCATTCTAGGGAAAGGTACTTAACCTCTTCATGTCTCAGTTCCCTAAACTGTGTATTTTTAAAGCTGTAGTTTTATGGTATGTGAATTATATTCAATTCTTTATTTTTATTTATTTTTTGAGACTGAGTCTCGCTCTATTGCCCAGGCTGGAGTGCAGAGGCATGGTCTTTGCTCACTGCAACCTCAGCCTCCCAAGTTCAAGCAATTCTCCTGCCTCAGCTTCCAGAGTAGCTGGGATTATAGGTGCCCGCCACCACGCCAGGCTAATCTTTGTATTTTTAGTAGAGATGGGGTTTCACCACATTGGCCAGGCTGATCTCAAACTCCTGACCTCAGGTGATCTGCCTGCCTCAGCCTCCCAAAGTGCTGGGATTACAGGCATGTGCCACTGTACCCAACCTATATTCAACTTTTTGAAAAGGCAACATGGAGAATCTTTGTGATGATGAAATGTTCTGTATTTTGACTGTATCAATGCCAATACCCTGATTGTGATACTACACTACAGTTATACAAGATGTTACTATGAAGCAGAGTACACAGGATTTCTCTGTACAGTTACAATTGCCTATGAACCTATAATTATCACAAAATAAAAAGTTTACTTGCAAAAAATTAACCCTCCCAAAATGATAATTTTGATAAAACCTGAACAAGTTTTCATTTCCTTTTTCAAACTGAATAAAATAATTTAAAAACACATAATAATGAATACATTCTGAGACTAGCAAAGAAAACTATGGAACAGAATAAGGAGACTTGCCTTAAAAAATATTAAAACTTGGCCAGGCATGGTGGCTCACGCCTGTAAACCCAGCACTTTGGGAGGCTGAGGTGGGTGAATTACCTGAGGTCAGGAGTTGGACAACAGCCTGGCCAATATGGTGAAACCCTGTTCTCTACTAAAAATACAAAAAATTAGCCAGGTGTGGTGGCACATGTCTGAAACCCCAGCTAGTTGGTAGGCTGAGGCAGGAGAATCACTTGAACCTGGGAGGCGGAGGTTGCAGTAAGCTGAGATCACGCCATTGTACTCCAGCCTGGGCAACAAGAGCGAAACTCCATCTCAAATAAATAAATAAATAAATAAATAAATACTTAACACATAAAATTCTTGTATTCAAAACAGATGTTACCAGTTTAGGAAAAGGCACCTACATCAATATAGAGTTCAAAACCAGATCTGAGTACACAGGAATTTATTACATATATCAAAGGTGGTTCAGTAGAAGCAATCTTTATGAACCTCCACATATTCAACTCGTTGAATGCCTGAGCGTCACAGCAAGACTGTCTCAAAAAAATAAATAAAATAAAATAATTTTTAAAATATTAAATAAACAAAATCACCTTTGCAGTTTTGGAAAAGTAATTTGATAAAACAACTTCTAAATTGCCATTAAAAAAATAGTAACATTATTTACTCACCTTAAACATGACATTAATTTCTTCTCCCATAGGGTCAGCATTCACCATTGTGACTTTTAGGGGGACAGCATTGGAACTGAAGAAGGAACACGACTGCAAATACAACATGTTAAGCATTAGAAAGATAACACAAATAAAAATTAATTTAGAAATTTTTTTGTCCCAGGCATTTCCCCTTTCACTTGTTCCTTTGTGTCTTGTTTTTAAATTTATTTTTTATTTTTATTTCTGTTAGAGACAGGGTCTTGCTCTGTTACCCAGGCTGGAATGCAGTGGTGCAATCATAGCTTCCCTCAATCTTTAACTCCTGGGCTCAAGTGATCCTCCTGCCTCAGTCTCCTGAGTAACTGGGACTACAGGTATGTACCATCACACCCAACTAAACGCTTGTTTTTTTGAGTTACAGCAAATGAAGTATCACGAGAATTGCTTTTTCATTTTATTTATATTTTTGAGACAGAGTTTTGCTCTTGTTGCCCAGGCTGGAGTGCAGTGGTATGATCTCAGCTCACTGCAACCTCTGCCTGCCGTGTTCAAGTGATTCTCCTCCCCAAGTCTCCTGAGTAGCTGGGATTACATGCCCGGCTAATTGAGAATTAGCTCTCTGGCAGATAACAGATATACAATATACGAAAATACTTTTTGAAACTTAAACATAGCATATATGACTAAAATATCATCTCACTAGGCAGAGAAGCAAAACCTCAAGACACAAACTTTTAAAGTTTGAGCTTTGTAAAAATCTCAATTCATCAACAGAACACAAAGTCTTGTGATATCCTTTTTCATCTTCTAAATCACTTTGATCTGAGATGAGATCTCCACTTCTTCTGTTTATGTACTATTTTAATTAGCCATAGAAGTACTGACAAAACTTTTAAAATTGCATTAGTAAAGATCAAATCTTACTTTTAAAATAAAAGTGACTAAAAAGCTAATTTAAGATGGTGAGACCAATTTAAAAAAAATGAAGCCCAAGGCAGTAAATAATTTTACCCTTTTTTTTTTTTTTTTTCCAAAAAGTGGTGGTTAGGTAAAAAATATGCTAAGATACATATGGATCCTAATCACAACCATCCATGCTTTTAATAAACCTCTACAGGTTTTACCTTCATTTGCCTTAAGCATACCTGCCCATTGCCTTCTTCCTATTATTTTCAAATGTAATATGAACTTAGAAGTATGATATGTGTCACCTTAATATTTAATTCTTTTGCCACTAGACTTGGCTTGAGAGGGAGACGGCATTTATTCTTCTGAAAAAAGGACTGTACTCGTTCCATACTTCTTTGGAGAACAACCTATAGAAGGAGATGTGATACTGTTAAGTACATAATGAAAATGAAGATCTATTTTTCAGACAAGTTATGCTGTGGATACAATTTATAAAATGCTCAGTTGTCAAATGGTCAAAAAAAAGGTTGTTGCTAAAGAGAGTTAATTTTTACTATAAAACTGGAATGGTCAAAGGCTATAAATATAGGGGGCAAAGGTACATTTGGCCAACCAATGCATATAAAAATGTTAAAGCTCACTAATAGTCAAAGAAATAGAAACCAAACAAAAATGAATGCAATTTTTCATTTATCAGATTAAAACTTAAAACAACATCCAGTGTTAGGAAACAATTTCATAATCCATTGGTAGGGAGAGAGGTGTATGTAGGTGTAGCTTCTTTTGTAGAGGAATGTAACAACTATATGTAGCTCTTGACTCACCTATTTCATCTGTAGGACTTTCCTGTAAAGAAATACTAGCAAAGAAGTAAAAATGTATACACCAACTAAAGTTCATTGCAGCATTGTTTGGTAAAGGGAAAATAGGTAAACAATGTATATAGAGGTAATAATTTATAATTAAGACTGTATGAAATATTTCCCCAAATTAATCTATAGTTCTTATCAAAATTCCAACTGCCTTTTTGCAGAAATGGACAGACGGATCCTAAAATTCATGAAATTGCAAGTGTCCCCTGAACAATCAAAATAATCCTGAAAAAGAATAAAGAATAAAAGAAAAGAATAAAGTAGGAGGACTCACATTGTCCGGTTTCAAAACTTACTTTAAAACTATGGTAATCAAAAAAGTATAGGCTGGGTGCGATGGTTCACACCTATAATCCCAGGACTTTGGGAGGCCAAAATGGGAGGACTGTTTGAGCCCAAGAGTTCAAGACCAGCCTGGGCAACATGGCAAAACCCTGTCCCTACAAGAAAAAATAAAAATAAAATTAGCCAGGCATGGTGGCAAACACCCGTGGTCCCAGCTACTTGGTAGGCTGAAGTGGGAGGATCTCTTGAGCCCAGGAGGTCGAAGCTGTGGTGACTTGTGATCACACCACTGTTCTCCAACCTGGGCAACAGAAAGAGACCTTATCTCAAAGGGAAGAAAAAAAATGTATAGCATATGGATAGACAAATAGATGAATGAAATAGAATTCAGAGTCTAGAAATAAAGCCATATATGTGGTCAACTAAATTTATTTTATTAAAAAAATTTTTAATGGAACACTTTATGAATCCGTATGTCATCCTTGTGTAGGGGCCATGCTAATCTTCTCTGTATCATTCAAATTTCAGTATATGCACTGCTGAAGCAAGCACAGCATCAACTGATACTTGACAAGTATGCCAAAACCATTCAAGAGGAAGGAGGGGGTCGCTTTAACAAATGGTGCTAAGACAACTGGATAACCCAATTCAGAAGAATGAAGTTGAACCTCTACTTCATACCACGTACTAAAATTAACTCAAAATGGATCAAAGATCTAAACATAAGAGCTAAAACTAGAAATACTTCGAAGAAAACACAGGTGTACATATTTATGGCATTAGATTTGATGATGGATTCTTAGATATGACACTAAAAGCATAAGCCACAAAAGAAAAAAATAGATAAACTGGACTTCATCAAACTTACACATTTTTGTACTAATATATTAAAGGACACTATCAATGAAGTAAAAAGACAACTGCAAAATGAAAAAAATACTTGCAAATAGTGTATTTGATAAAGGTCTAGTATTGGAAATACATAACTCTTACAATGCAACAACAAAAAGACAGTCTAATTTAAAATGGGCAAAGGACTTTCAATAGATATTTCTCCAAATAAGAAATACAAATGGCCAACAAACACATGACAATGTGCTCAATATTATTAGTCACTAGGGAAATACAAATCAAAACCACAATGAGATACTATTTCACATCCAGTAGAATGGCTATAACAAACAAACAAACAGAAAAAAACAACGTTGGTGAGAATGTGGAGAAACTGGACCCCTTCTGTATTGCTGGTGGGAATATAAAATGATAATAGCTGCTACAGACAATAATTCTATGATTCCCCAAAAAGTTAAGCACAGAACTACCATATGACCTAGCAATGCCATTCCTAAGTGAAAACAGTTGTTTAAACAAAAATTTATATATGAATATTCTAGTAGCATTATTCTTAATAGTCAAAAAGTGGAAACAACCCAAATGTCCACCAATAGATGAATGGATAAACAGAATATGGACTATCCACACAATGAAACATTATTCAACCAAAAACGGCATGTAATCAACATGCTAGAACATAGATGATCTCTGAAAACTTTATGCTAAGTGAAAGAAACTAGATAGAAAAGGCCATAAAGTGTCCAGAATATCCATATAGAAGTACAGATTTATCCATATAGAAAGAAAACAGTTTAGTGGCTGGGAGGAGGGGAAAATGGTAACATGCTTTCTTTTTGGTGTGATGAAAATACTATGGACTTTGATAGTGTAAGTAAAGGAATTCAAAAAAATCAATTTTGATCAGAAAGGAATAAATAAGTATGGCAAAAATCATTGATTTCAATAGGTTGTTAAATATTTTCCTATGTATTTTAAACAATCTTTGAATTTATCTGCCCCCAAACAGCATGGGTATAGTTAGAGTTCCATTGGGAGTCTACCAATAAAGAGTGGCAACTTAATTAGTCACCACCATAAAGATCCTTCTTAAACATTAACACATTTATATTACCTTTTATGGGTACGTACCTGTCTGGCTGATCCACTAGCCTGCCTTACTTTTTCTGCTGCTCCTCCTAAAAGCTGTACAAGTTTTGTCTGCTTTAGAAGTTCTTCTCTAAGTCGTTTTCCTCCTACTGAGAGGAGAGCACCCAAAACATGTTCGTATCGGGTACTAAAGTGTACATCATGCAGGGCATCTTTGAGAAGCCTAATACAGCAAAATATTTATGTTAGTCACTTCTGAGAACTGGGTGAATCGGTGAATCTCCCTGAAAAATAACAAGTTCAATTATTTTTTCTGTTTTTTTGAGACCAGGTCTGCCTCTGTCGCCCAGGCTGGAGTCCAGTGGCATGATCCTGGCTCACTGCAACCTTCACCTCCCCGGCTCAAGCAATCCTCCCATCTCAGCATCCCAACTAGCTGGGACCACAGGCACACACCACCATGCATGGCTAATTTTTTGTATTTTTGGTAGAGATGAGGTTTCACCATGTTGCTCAAAATACTGAGCTCAATTAATCCACTGGCTTTGGCCTCCCAAAGTGCTGGGGTTATGGGCATGAGCCACCACATCTCAATTTTTGATAACCAGAAATTTATTTTAAGCTATATAAGCAAATGAAAACCCATTCATTATTATAGAGCTATAAGATACCAAATTTTTGCAATAGAGGGTATCTTTAGCTCCTTTAAAATAATGCCTTTAATAAAACATCTAGTATTCACAATAAGTAGTGTGGCATGCCATTTAGACTTACAGAATATGTCATTTCTATAAATTTTAGGAATGGAAATACAGTAATTAATAAAATTTAAATCTTACCAATATAAATTGTGTGCTATCTGGATATTTCCCAATGCCCTGGACAGAAGGAAGTGCACTAATGAACTATTCAAGTAAATTTCATATTTCAAAGCCTACACATAAAAGAAAATAAGAATTACTAGTGGTCAAACCCACACTAAATTGTTCCAACAAAACTATCAAAAGAGAAACTATATAAAGCAAGTATTACTCTTATTGATGAAAGATGATACTTATAAAAATGAAACAGAAACAGATGAATTATGACAAATTAATGAAATCAAGCACAAAAGTATAGAATGAATAACTGTCATTAGCTATGCTGAACTCACCAGTAAATAAGAATCAAGGAAAAGCTCAAGTCTAGTTTGTTCTAAAAAGTCTGAAAACTAAAACTACAGGTACCTACATACAATATTCAAATGGGGCAGATGACAATAGGGGGAAAAAATTCACACTAAATCCAAATGCAATGTCCATCAATGTTCCCACACTACAAAACTACTTTTAATCTAAACAGAAGGGGGACACCTAGGTAAGTTCCCATCAAAAACTAGAGAGAAAGTGTAAAGGGAGGTTATCTAGTAAATAAAAAAACTCACTTGTACAAACTGTGGAAGAAGATCTGTTAGCTCATCATCACTAATGGCCTCAATCCAGGTCACAGCTAGAGATCTTACTTCCTGATCAGCAAATCTAGAAGAATACCACAAAACCAAGATTTGACAGTGATTTCTTTCCAGTGAAACTGCAGTTCCTGAAAACACAATCTCAATCTGTTCCTGACAAGGAACACTAAGATATCTCTTTTATCCCAAAGCAGCGTGTTTTTTCTTTTTGTAAGACGACTTGCTATACAGATTCAATTTGGGGATTATTTAAGAATCTTAAATTTATGAATATTAATTTTGGCCCATATCATAAAAATATAAATTATTCAAAATTTACAACCTAACCCGTTCTTTAGGCTAGTTTTAAATGACATGAAATGCTTTATTGACAACTTCAATGCAGAAGATACGTTTGTATTAATATACATTAACACTTTTGGATTATACTGAATTGCTTTCATGTTAAAAGGAAAGGAAACACTCCTGACAACATACTTTACTGGAAAAACTGATAATAAAATGAGCAAATAAATGTATTTGACTTACTTTGAATCAAGAAGTTCCAATGCAGTTAGTGGGTACAACGGAGGCCACTGGTGAAGCAATGAGTAAGTTTTGGCAAGATTAGCCCACTTCCAATTTGGGGTACTTGCTAATACTTTAGGAAGACAATTTGGGTATTTGAAGCAATAATAACGTTTCTCCCATAAAAAAGCTTTATCTTCTTTAGAAAGTCTGCATATATAATAGAATCAAATTACTTCTCAGTGATAGCATAATGATATAATCTCAATGATTAAAAATACAAAGAAGAAATTTATTTATTTGAGATGGCTACTTCTTGGCAAAATCATTAATATTAATTTAGAATAGAAAAATACAATGTACGGCAAATGTCAGTAATTAATGCTAATCTGAGAATGGAAAGAAATGATTCTGTCTTGATAAAAGAAACTTAGTTATGAAAAGAAGGATAATTCAGTGCAATAAAAATTTATTGAGCTCTAACTAGATGCCAGGCACTAGAAATCAGAGTTGAAAAAGCAGATCCCACTCTAAGTGACAGCAAGGATTTCATCCATTTTATACAAATAAAATCAAATGCTATGAAAAAAATGCTACTATAAAATTTTAGAACATATACAGTTCAATTGAGAAATATTCAAAATGAAAAGGACTTGTTTTGAAGATCCTAATTGTTTTATTTAAGCTTAATCTCAAATGTTTATGTGAATGAAATATTTCATTATTTTACCATCCATCCACATATATATATACACATGCACTAAAATTTATTCATTTCATGTGGAGTAATGAAAAAATTCAAATACTGCAAAAGGTATATAATGAAATCTCTCTCCTTCCAATTCCCCTCCCAAGAGGTAACCACCTAAGCTTGTATGCTCCTTCAGAGATAATTTATTCATACAGAGGCACACATGTGGATATATGTAGATTCTCTTTTTTCCTTTGTTTTCATGGTAATACACTATACACACGATTTTACTCCTGGCTTTCTTCAGTTAACCTATTTCAAAAATTAGTATATACAGCTATAATCTCATTTTTATTTATTTTTAAATTTTATTTATTTATTTATTTATTTATTTATTTATTTTGAGATGGAGCCTTGCTCTATTGCCCAGGCTAGAGCGCAGTGGCATGATCTGAGCTCACTGCAACCTCTGCTTCCCAGGTTCAAGCAATTCTCCTGCCTCAGCCTCCTGAGTAGCTAGGATTACAGACACATGTTACCACAACCAGGTACTTTTGTATTTTTAGTAGAGATGGGGTTTCACCATGTTGGCCGGGCTGGTCTCTAACTCCTGACCTCATGATCCGCCCATCTCAGCCTCCCAAAGTGCTGGAACTGCAACCATGAGCCACTAAGCCGGGCCTGTAATCTCATTTTTAATAGTTACATGGTTCACTACCAGAAAAATATACTGTCATTTAATCCATATTGATGGACATTTCCAGTCAATTTTTCTTTTTTTTGAGATAGTGTACTGCTCTGTGGCCCAGGCTGGAGTGCGTGATGAGATCATGGCTCACTGCAGCCTTGATCTCCTGGGCTCAAGCAATTCTTTCACCACAGCCTCCCGAGTAGCTGGGACAACAGACACACAATATTGTGCCTGGCTATTTTTATTTTTTTTGTAGAGACGGGGTCTCACTATGCTGTCAGGCTTGGTCTCAAACTTGTGGGCTCAAACAATCCTCCCACCTCAGCCTCCCAAAGTGTTGAGATCACAGGAATGGGCCACCATGCCCAGCCTCCAAACAGTTTTTCAATAATCCAAATAAATTCTGCAATGAACATTTCCATCTAAATAAGCAAACATAAAAGAGTTTATCCTTTTTTGGGAACTGTTCCCGGAACAGAATTTGTATGTAATGAAGTCCAAAGATAGAGAGAAGTTTAGTTCCACATGTTAAAAACCTTCATGAATGTAAAAAGAATACTGTGATTTTCATTTTAAAAATTAATTCAAAATTTACAACACATGGTAATGAATTTTAAAAGTTAGTATCAACTAAATAAAAAGATTATTTTTAAGAATATATCAGAAGGATATACACATTATAACTTTGTAGATTTTGCCAAATTGTTCTCCAAAGGAGATGTAGCTTTTTGTAGTTCTGCAAATAGTATAACTTCTATTTTATGTATCCTTATCAACACTTTTAATAAGGTATCTTAATTTTTGCCACTCTGATGTGTGTTAGATATCTTGAATTAATTTATATTTCCTTGATTACTGAGAAATTGAACATCTTTTCAGATTGTTTAAAAGCGTTGTATTTCTTTTCTAAAAAATTGCTTGTTCATACTTTGTCTCATCTTGACTACTGAGTGGTTGGTCTTAATCTTATTAATAAGAAAAAGTTCTTTACAGTTAAATAAAAAGTCTCTTGATACTTACTGTAAATATAGTTTCTAGTCTATTGTTTGCTTTTTGTTTAAGTAAAAATGTTTGACTTGACAAATTTCTAAACTTTTATGCAGTCATGTAATCTTTTTATATAATTTTAAAAACAAGTTAAATATTGGCTGGCCCTCAAGACAAAAAAACTTGTAGATTATCAAAAAAAAAAAAAAAAAAGGAAACAAAGTAAGTTAAAAAGAAAACTTGCCACACAAAGAAAGCTAATAAGTCATGAACAGAATCAGGGCATTTAATACAAGCCTTAACTTGACTTTTACATTACAAGAGATACTTAGCTCAAAACAGAATAAACAGAGCATACCCAAGTGATGAGTCTTTATGAAGAATATCAAGAAGTTTCCCTTTTATATCATTCTCTAGTGTTTCTAAGTTATGTTGCTGTATAATGCTTCTGTCAACTTGAGGAGTTGTATAAATAATGTCAAATGCAGGAGAAGGAAAATCAACCTTTAAAATTTAACAGAAGTTGATCAAATTAGTCTATACATTTGCCACATTAACTTCTTTCTCTTTCATAGATTTTTCTTAACAATTGGGGTTTATTTACATTGAATATTAAATTAATGCTTCTTCTTGCAATTTATTACCATTGTTGGTAATTCTCAATAGCACATATATATTTATTGGGATGAGCACAGTACATATTTTACTGCTTCTCAGAAATACTGATAACAAAATAGAAGATAGATCCTGAGATTAAAACAAGATCAGTTAGTTTTCTCTAACAACCCAAATCATGGTATAGGCACACACATTTTATAAGGAAATGTGAATTTACACCTCCGTACATGTCAAGAAGTACCATTACCTGTAGCACTATTCTTTCCATGACATATCCTTTTTTGGGAACTGTTCCCAGAACAGAATTTGTATGTGATGAAGTCCAAAGATATAGAAGTTTAGTTCCACATGTTAAAAACCTTCATGAATATAAAAAGAATACTGTGATTTTCATTTTAAAACTTAATTCAAAATTTACAACACATGGTAATGAATTTTAAAAGTCAGTATCAACTAAATAAAGATTATTTTTAAGAATATATCATGATTCACTCTTCACATTGAAAACAACTTCTATAAATAGGAAGGTTAAGAATAGTTTTTGAAGATTTTCTACAAAGAAATACATCTCAAGGTGGTGATTTAGATTACAAAACTGCTTCCTGACTTTAACCATTAGATCAAAAATACATGCCAAACAAAACAAAACAAACTTTATTTTATTTTTTTTAAAGACAGGGTCTTGCTGTCACCCGGGCTGGAATGCAGTAGCACAACTACGGCTCAATGCAGCCTTGACCTCCCTGGGCTCAGGTGATCCTTCCACCTCAGCCTCCCAAGTAGCCAGGACTACAGGCATGTGCTACCATGCTCAGCTAATTCTTGTTGGTTTTTGTTTTGTTTTTTTTTCTGTAGAGAAGGGGTTTTGCCATGTTGCCCAAGCTGGTCTAGAACTCCCGAGGCTCAAGTGATCCACCTGCTCAGCCCCCGAAAGTGCTGAAATTACGGCTGCCATGCCTAGCCAGAGATGAAAAGTTTTATCTGTTTCCTAGATTAGGAGTCAGCCAACTTTTTCTGTGCAGAGCCAGACGGTATATAGTTTGGGCTTTGTGGACCATACAGTCTCTGCTGCAAGATGAGAAGTTTTATCTGTTTCCTAGACTAGGAGTCAGCCAATTTTTTCTGTACAGAGTAAGACAGTAAATACTTTGGGCTTTGTGGACCATACAGTCTCTGCTGTATGGTCTTTGTGGACCATATAGTCTCTTGACCATACAGTCAAGACTCAATTCTGCTGTTGTAGTGCAAATTAGCCATGAACAACACATAAATGAATATGCATGCTATGCTCTAACAAACTGTATTTGTATTTATAAAAACAAGCAATGGGCTCAAGTATGCTGACCCTTGCCCTAGACTACTAATTTATGGCCTACTCAATCAAAACATTCTTTCAAAGATATTGACATATCTTTACACTTAAGAAATTTCTGAAAAATAACATAAGATATATAAAAGCAGAAAACTATAAACTTTCTCAAATCTTTGTTCATTTTATTCAAACAGCAAATATCTTTTTTGTTTGTTTGTTTCTGAGACAGAGTCTCACTCCGTCACCCAGGCTGGGGTATAGTGGCACAATCTCTCAGCTCACTGCAACCTCTGTCTCCCAGGTTCAAGCAATTCGCCTGCCTCAGCCTCCTGAGCAGCTAGGATTATAGGCATGCACTACCACACCTGGCTAATTTTTGTATTTTTAGTAGAGATGGGGTTTCACCCTGTTGGCCAGGCTGGTCTTGAACTCCTGACCTCATGATCAGCCCACCTCAGCCTACCAGTGCTGGGATTACAGGCGTGAGCCACCGTGCCTGGCCCCAAACAGCAAAATATCTTTCCCAAAATTAGACTCCAGTTTTAAGATTTTCTCTTGACAGATAAACAGGCTTTGAATCTTTGATACATTATAATCCATCATTTATTTATTTATATTTTTTAGGGACAGGGTCTCGCTCTGTTGTCCAGCTTGGAATGCAGTAGTGTGATCATAGCTCACTGCAGCCTTGAACTCCTGAGCTCAAACAATCCTCCCACCTCCTGAGTTGCTGTAATTACAGGTGTGAGCCACCATACCAGGTGGCTCAGAACCACCCTTACCTCCAACTGGACTTAAGACGAATCCTGATCATATTATTTCATCTATAAATACTATTATATATCTCTAAAAAATAAAGTTTCCTGTAATAAGGACAATACCATTATTCCTCTGAAAATAATTAACAATAATTACTTAAGATCATAAAATATCTAGTCACTATGCAAATTTCCCTGATTGTCCCATAAATGATTTGTTTTTTAACAGTTGGTTTGCTTAAGATCCAAGCAAGGTCTAACACTTGCATTTAGATATCTTCTTTTTTTTTTTTTTTTGAGATGGAGTCTTGCTCTGTTGCCCAGGCTGGAGTGCAGTGGTGCGATAAATTTGGATGTCTTTTTAACCATCTTTTAATTCAGGGTCAGCAAACTCCAACCTGCCTTTACAAAGTTTATTTAAAAGCCAAGTATAAATAAACAGGCCTTTACACCTGGCTTCATAAGTAAATTTTTACCAGACAAAACCACACTGATTTATGTACCACCTATAACTGCTTTTGCATTTGTGATAGAGTCTATATGGTCCGCAAAGCCTAAACTACTTTTATCTGGAACCCTTTATAGAAAAAGTGTGTTAACTCTTGTTTAGTCTCCTTCTCTTTTTTTCTCCACTTGCTATGTATTTGTTGACGATACCAGGCCTTTTGTTCTGCAGAATTTTCCATATTCTAAATTTTGCTGGTTATACTGTTCTGGTGTCATTTAACATGTCCTCCTGCATTTTCCATAGAGAAGAAGTTAGACCTAGGGGCCTGATTTGATTCAGGTCTCGTTCTTTTGCAAGAATACTTACTATTTTGCAGTTGGTATTGTATACTACTACTTTTTTTTTTTTTTGAGATGGAGTCTCGCTCTGTAGTCCAGGCTGCAGTGCAGTGGCGTGATCTTGGCTCACTGCAACCTCCGCCTCTCGGGTCCCGGTTCAAGCAATTCTCCTATCTCAGCCCCCCAAGTAGCTGGGATTACAGGCATGAGCCACTATGCCCAGCTAATTTTTGTATTTTTTAGTAGAGATGGGGTTTCACCATGTTGGCCAGTCTGAACTCCTGACCTCGCGATCCACCCACCTCGGCCTCCCAAAGTGCTGGGATTACAGGCGTGAGCCACCATGCCCGGCCTGTATACTACTTCTTATTATAGCAAATAAAAAGATATACATTGTTTAGGTTATCTCTCTCTCTGTGATGCTACTATTGATCAGTTTAGTTCAAGTGCTATCAGTTTAAGCCATCAATTATGAAGTTGCAGAAAAACTAATGGTTTTAAGAAGGTATTTTCACAGACTGTAAGGGTATAAAACAAAAAGACAGAAGGCACTCATGATCACTGCTTAGATCAATGGTCATCAATTGGAAGTGATTTTCCTCCCAGCAGACATTTGGTAATCTGCAAACAATTTTGGTTGTAAACTGAGGTGGTACTACTGGCATCTAGTGGGCAGAAGCTGGAGATGCTGCTAAACATCCTACAATGCACAAAACAGTCTCCCACAACAAAAAATAATTTGGCCTGAAATGTCAATATTGCCAAGATTGAGAAACTCTGGCCAAAATCTATTATTTCAGCATGTGTTGCAAAATGATAATATTCTAATTCTATCATTCCTTCTGCATCTAATAGCTATAGATTTTCTTTTCTTTTTTGAGACGGAGTCCTGCTCTGTCGCCTAGGCTGAAGTACAGTGGTGCAATCTAGGCTGACCACAATCTCCGCCTCCTGGGTTCAAGTGAATCTCCTGCCTCAGCCTCCCAAGTGGCTGGGACTACACGCATGAGCCACCACACCAGGCTAATTTTTTTGTATTTTTAGTAGAGACAGGGTTTCGTCATATTGGCCAGAGTTGTCTCAAACTCCCGCCTCAGCCTCTCAAAGTGCTGGGATTAGAGGCGTGAGCCACTGTGCCTGGCTAGCTGAAGATTTTCTGTAAAAAACTTTGTCCTATCAATTACTGCCAGGCGTGGTGGCTCACACTTGTAAGTCCAGCATTTGGGAGGCGAAGGCCGGTGGATCACTTGAGGCCAGGATTTCAAACCAACCTGGCCAACATGGTGAAACCATGTCTCTACCAAAAACACAAAAACTAGCCAGACATGGTGGCACACATTTGTAATCTCAGCCACTCTGAAGGCTGAGGCTTGAGAATCATTTGAACCTAGGAGGCGGAGGTTGCAGTGAGCCAAGATCATGATACTGCACTCTAGCCTGGGTGACAGAATGAGACTCTGTCTCAAAAAACAAAAACAAAAAATTATTTGCTAACACTCAGAAGTAACTGTAAAGGAAAAACACATTAACTGCTTAATTATGTTTATGTACCAGTTTTCAGACAAATGAGTTAAGAACCCATTTGTGCTGGACATGGTAGGTCACGCCTATAATATGGGATTGGAAGGGGGGAAGATCGATCACTAGAGGCCAGGAGTTTGAGACTATCCTGGGCAAAATAGTGAGACCCCATCTCTGAAAAAAAAAAAAAAAAAAATTTAGTAAGACCTCATTTGTTATTAAGGCTGACTGAAATGGCTTTGAGTCATTTAGCTTCAATAACAGTGACCATTAGGTCATATGAAGATTGCACCTTTAACAGAAATTATTTCATTAAGAATTTCAAAACTAGGATTACTAATCATAACACATAATGTTAACTCAACTATATTATACACTTTGTTTCTTTACATTAGTATATAATGTCTCTTATTAATAATCATCTCTCTTAATCATCATCTCTCTTAATTCCTGAGTATTCCTTGAATGTGAAGTCCTAACATCACCTAGATCACCTGCACTACTTAGCACCTATTGATTTTCCAAAACTGGAGAAGAGTAGGAACGAAATGGGAAAAGGAAAAATGAAGTTCTTTGACTAATATCAAGGGAACTTACAAGACTGTGGTATTATGTCAATAATATAGCACTTTATATAAAAGACAGTCATTGGCTGCTGCTTTTCTCCATGGGACAGTGAGTGGCAAACAAAGCTGTGCATACCTATTCAGATATGTTCAGACTATAGCAGAATAACTTTGATTTCCTCTGATCTGTGTCTCTGAACTGATCTCCTTTTATCACATTAGAAAAATTGAAGCAGCTCATTTACTCATCTATGTTCCTCCCCTCACCTCCTTGTCACCTAGCCAATTCTGATGTGCAGAAGTGTCCACAGTGACTCACCACTACAATTCAGTAATACTTACCGTTTAAAGTCAAAAAGAGGTAAAGAAACTTTGCCCAAAGCTTCTGGCCCCTTTCTCTGCTTATTAGAATCAGGGGAACTTCCACTGCTCTGATTTAAAATTCCAAAAAGAGTAAGGTGAAGAAGTGATTCTAATGGCAATTGTGATATCTGGATGGGAAAAATGACTCTATGGGGGAAAAAATGTATTAATAGAAAGAACAAATTAGATTGAATGTGAAATTTCACACTTTAATGAGACTGACAATTTTAGGTATTTTATTTGACCTTTCAAATAATCTTTATTTGATTTCTTTTTGAGATGGCATTTTTGCTCTGTTGCCCAGGCTGGAGTACAATGGCATGATCTCGGCTCACTGCAATGTCCACCTCCTGGGTTCAAGCAGTTCTTCTGCCTTGGCCTCCCAAATAACTGGGATTATAGGCATCTGCCACCATGCCCAGCTAATTTTTGTATTTTTAGTAGAGACAGGGTTTCATCAAACTGGCCAGGCTGGTGTTGAACTCCTGACCTCAGGTGATCTACCTGCCTCGTGCTCCCAAAGTGCTATCTGGGATGACAGGCGTGAGCCACCACACCTGGCCTCAAATAATCTTTAATACTGAGTAACTTTAGCTAAATATAAGTCTGGCTAACTTGTCCTATTAAAATTTTTAAATAAATTTTATTAACAGAATAAAATTTCAAAATATGACATTTCTTTCTTTAAACACTTGCAAATGCCTTTGAGATTTGTAGTGTTAATTTCCAGGCAAAATAATATTAGTCATTTTTATTTCCCTTTGGAAAAACTAGATGAATGTTTATGAGCATTTCTGTTTTGGGATGTAAGAATGCACACAAACAGACATATATAATAAGTATATACACAAACAGCCTTCCTTCCTCCTTCCTTTCCTCCCTTCCTTCCCTCCCATGTAAAAACAAAACAAAACAAAAAGTATATACACCAACAGACATATGTTTACTAATGCATTATTTTTTTAAGCCTGAAAGAACACTTGAAGTCAACAGTAGTCACTGTGAGATAGCAAATGTTGAAAATAGAGTGACACTTTCTGTCTATATGAACTTTTGTATTATTTGATTGCTTTTAGATACGTATTATTTTATAATATAAAAGATAATAAAACAACAGGAAAACATTTAATAGATGTGGAACAAACAGTAAAAAGTTCCACAACTGCCTATCTGCCTAAATGATAAGTTCCCTTAGTTTAAAAACATTAGGCCAAGGGTGTGGTGGCTCACACCTGTAATCCCAGCACTTTGGGAGGCCGAGGCGGGTGGATCACCTGAGGTCCGGAGTTCGAAACCAGCCTGGCCAACATGAAGAAACCCTGTCTCTACAAAAAAATTGGCCAGGCATGGTGGTGCACGCCTGTAATCTCAGTTACTTGGGAGGCTGAGGCAGGAGAATTGGCTGAACCCAGGAAGTGGAGGTTACAGTGGGCCGAGATCATGCTACTGCACTCCAGCCTGGGTGAGAGTGAGACTCCATCTCAAAAAAATAAAATAAAATAACCACTATTTAAAAAATATGAATAGTACAAAATATCATCTTGTACATGGATTTAAGATAACTTTTTGGTTAAGTGTTGATTAATGTAAGAGACAGAATTGTTACATAGTGTTACAGAATAAACACTAAAGTAAGCAATGCTATAAAATACCATCTTTTTATAACTTTTGTTACTTTCTGTAACTATAAATGTATATCTTTAACTTGACAAAGTCTAAAAAGAATTAATGGTATGTTAGCAATTTAATAATATGACAGCTTAAAAGGGTCTTTTGTTTTTTTGAGACAGAGTTTCGCTCTTATTGCCCAGGCTGGAGTGCAATGGCACAATCTCAGCTCACCGCAACTTCTGCCTCTCGGGTTCAAGCGATTCTCCTGCCTCAGCCTCCCAAGTAGCTGGGATTACAGGCACCCACCACCACACCCGGCTAATTTTGTATTTTCACTAGAGACAGGGTTTTTCCATGTTGGCCAGGTTGGTCTTGAATTCCCAACCTCAGGTGATCTGCCCTCCTCGGCCTCCCAAAGTGCTGGGAATACAGGTATGAGCCACCACACCCAGCGTATTTCATATTTTTTAATGAGAATTTCAGTCTGTTCTATAAAATCATATCTAGAAGAGATCTTAAGACATAAGTAAGAAGTTAATGAATTTCAATGAAAATGGTAATAAAATTAAAGCTAGGATGCATACACTGGAAAAAGTAAAGAACAGGGCAAACTGAAAGAATAAAAAGCCAGAAATTTCACTTACAGTTCATCCCATTTAATAAGATAGAAGAAATTCTTGTAAGTGCCAACCTTCTTTGACTGAATAGGTTTAAAAAGATCCTTTCCATTGTGAGACAGCGAACATATCAAGTAGTATTTTTCATAACTGAGAAAAGAAAGTTTAACTTGATTTCTATCTTGATAATACAAATTAGTTAACTAATACAAGTACACTAGCAGTTCTTCCTCCAAAGAGACTAATATCTGAAATAATCTGGTCACCTTTTATTTGAATTTTTAGAAATCCATCTGAAATTTAGCCATTGCAAATTCTATGAAAATAGAAAAGAGGTTTGGCAAAGGGGATAAAAAGGGAAATATATGTTCCTAGGTCCCAGTTTAAAGCATGGTCATAATAACACCAGTTGGATAATTTACTTTAGTTTTGTGCTCAGTTAGTTACTAGCTTCAGATTTTAGTTGAATGACATTGAATACTGTATTCGTTCATTTTTAGAGTACAAACATTACCTTCCCTTGGTGCATTTTCCTTTGCTAAACTACTGAAATAGAGTCAGCTAAGCATATTAATAGCATATGTGCCTGACTCGCATTGAGCCAATCTTCCTAGTCTATCAGGAGTCTTCCGTTTATGGGGACAGACGATATTGTATTCTTTCATTAGACTGCAGTGACTCAGCCACTAATTGCCAAGTACACAGCTCGTTGGATACAGTCATGTAATCTTGTAAAGTAGGTGTCTTAGTTTCAAAAAAGTTGTATTCTACTTAATCTAACTTACCACTAGCCTTATATGTTAACCACTTTGTTCATATATACAATCTATTTATCATCCTGAATTTATTTCAAATCAAATTTCATTGGTTCACATAATACCCAAGCTGACTATTTGGTTATTTTTCTCAGCTTTATTCCATTTTCCCCATTCAGGATTTTGTTAATTTACTCTCCATCTTTTTTTTT
Source organism: Cacajao melanocephalus (assembly GCA_963573385.1). NCBI lineage: Eukaryota > Metazoa > Chordata > Mammalia > Primates > Pitheciidae > Cacajao > Cacajao melanocephalus. The sequence continues at coordinate 75,145 of CAUYLG010073104.1, forward strand.
CTTTTCTTTATTTATTTTTTTCTTCTGCCCCATTGTAACTGAGATATTAAGCAGCCTTTACTCTCCATCTTTATCATTGTTTTCTGTATTGTCTTCAACTGGGTAGTTGTTCACCTCATTAGTGTCCCTACATACATCTGTGTGTGTCTATGTACAAACGTGTGTGTGTGTATGTGCTTCTGGAGAATGTGGAGATTTTTATCCCTGTAATGAAATACCCTCAGATACCACCAGTAGAGTATCCATTTAAATGCAAGTTCCAGGAGAGTACAGGTTTTTTGCTGCCTTGTACTACTGAATCCCCAGTACTAAGAACACTGCCCACAATGGTGCTCAATAAATATTAATGGAATAAATTAAAACACCACTTTCAAGTCACTAAATTAGTATATTTTAATCTAAAGCCCAATTTAAGCAGAACTTATGTTTGATATTTCTTCATTAGACTTTTAAAAATAGCATTAAGCTATTATAAAATTATTTCACTGTAATTCCAGCACTTTGTGAGGCCAAGGTTGGCAGATCACTTGATGTCAGGAGTTTGAGACCAGCCTGGCCAACAAGGTGAAATCTTGTCTCTACTAAAAATTCAAAACTTAGCCAGGCATGGTGGTGCGTGCCTGTAATCCCAGCTACTGGAGTGGGGAGCTGAGGCATGAGAATCGCTTGAACCCTGGAAGTGGAGGTTGCAGTGAGCTGAGATCGCGCCACTGCACTCCATCCTGAGCAATAATGCAAGACTGTGTCTCAGAAAAAAGAACGAATGAACAGCAGTCTTAAATTGCCTAATTTATTAACTGACATTTTCTCTGTTTTCCTGCTATGTAAGAGTGATACTTTTTTTTACTGGAAGAGTTTCAAACACCTCTGTAATTTTTATGACAACCACAAAGGCATCTGCTGCTTTTTTATCAGGCATTTAAACACCAAGATAACAGCGGTTGCTGACATTTTACAAGATCAGAATAGTTTCTAGGTAAAGCTGCACATATTTTCTTTTCTTTTTTTTCTTTAACCAGGAACGTCCGCAAAGGGGATGCACATATTTTCTTTTATGTTATTTTTCTTTTTTTGAGACAGGGTCTTGCTCTGTCACCCAGGCTGGAGTGCAGTGGCATGATCATAGCTCATTGCAGTCTTGATCTCCTGGCTCGAGCAACGCTCCCACCTCAGCCATCTGAGTAGCTGGGACTACAGGAGCACACCACCATCGGCTAATTTTTTTTTTTGCTTGTTTTTTGGAGATGGAGTTTCACTCTTGTTGCCCAGGCTGGAGTGCAACGGTGCCATCTTGGCTCACAGCAACCTTCACCTCCCAGATTCAAGCAATTCTCCTGCCTCAGCCTCCCAAATAGCTGGAATTACAGGCAGGGGCCACCACGCCTGGATAATTTTGTATTTTTAGTAGAGATGGGGTTTCTTCATGTTGGTCAGGCTGGTCTCAAACTCCTGACCTCAGGTGATCTGCCCGCCTTGGCCTCCTAAAGTGCCGGGATTACAGGCATAAGCCACTGTAATCTGGCCAACTAATTTTTTAAAAATTATTTTTAGTAGAGATGAGGTCTTGCTATGTTGCCCAGGCTGGTCTCCAACTCCTGGGCTTGAGCAATCCCCCCACCATGGCCTCACAAAGCACTGGGATTACAGGTGCAAGCCACCATGCCCGGCTGCTTAAACAGTTACTTACTTTGATACCCAATTACTTGAAATTCCATGAGCAGCAAAAATAGTAAACTGGAGCTGTTCTGTTGTAGCCCATGCTTCCTTGACACTCCTGCTACTTGAGGCACAGTCTGTAGGACTCCTACCAGAATTTGCATGGAGTCTGAGAAGGTCATAAATTGCTGCAGTTAATTGGTCCATGCTTACTTGAACAGGATTTTCAGGATTCAGTGAGCCTAGATATATACATATATATTTTTTAAAAAGTTAATATATTCTCTGAAAAAGTGATGATTATTGCTAAAATGTAAAGACTTAAACACATACCCTTAGTTGAACTCTTGCTAGTGTCTTCTCCTTCAGACAAAGAAGTCACCTACACACGCACACACAGACAATAGTCAGAAAATTGCCTATGACATAACATAAAATGTCATATACTATGTCAAAGAAACTCTTTCCAGGGGAAACCACCCAAGTATCTACAGAATTAATAAAACACCAAATAAATAATGCAAAAAGAAAGGGTAAACCACAAACCAAAATTATTTTTAGTATTAAGATAATCAGAATAAAAATTACTGAAAAATATCACAGAAACACAATAAAATCTCCTTTGCTAATATTAATTTGAAATCTAGAAGTGTAAGTACAGTATTTTTTTTAGTTGTTCTAAAACAACATGATAAGAATAGCCTTAAAGAAAAAAATCTAGAACTCTACTTATTACCATTTGATGACTCAAAAAAGTGCTTATAATTATCTAAACTGACTCCCCTCCCATCTATTGTCTGCTCCTTTATCCAGAAAATGAGTAAAAGAAATAGAAGCCTCAGACAAAATTAGGTCCATGGTAGTTGATTACCTCCAAGTAATTTCATATATATATATATATTTTCATTTCTAAAAAGAAGCACACAAGAAAGTAGAAAAAAAGAAACCCTATCTCTATATACCATATGGACAGGGTCTCTCTGAGAATGCATGTATCTTCTAGATATCGAGGGGCACACCAACAACATAATTTTTCTATCCTTGATATTTATTGTGGCTTGTGTGAACCACCCCGTCTTTCATCCTTGCAATTAAAGACTTATACATCCCTATGAAGCAAGTTAATTAAATCCCCTTGGAAATACCATGAGGGACAGTTTTTATTAAAAGTAACAGTATAACCTAAAGGAAAGGCCCCTAACTGGGCAGCTTCTGAGGCAGTACAGCTGAAGCCCTTGATCTTTTCAACAGGGAGAGTATTATCCAAAGTACTTCCCCTACTGGTAATCAGGACACCTCCACCCCCAGGGAGAAGTGATAGCTATTACTTTTCAGGTTCTCCAAGTTCAGTATCTAGCCTTAAACCCCAAACCAACTTATTTATGCCAGAGGTCTTCCTCTATACACAAAGGGTTCACAGTTTGACATCCACCTGTTGAATATCAGCGCTCATAAAGCTCTTCCAAGGCAGCCCAACTTCTTACCAAGGAAGCCCCACATAACCAAGTAAGTGATTCAACCCCAAAGTAAAAGCCAAAGTTAAAATGACGATATTTTGTCTAGCAGAAAGCAAAAATCTCGTTTAAGTACATATTTGCATGTAATAAAATGCTAGTTACCAAAAATACTCACATCAGTAGTTTTATTCCTGGGAAGATTAACTGCCCTCTTTAGCTTCTTAACTGATTCTGTAATGGCAAGAGTCTCAACACCATCTAAAGCACTACAGATTTTTCTTACAGCTTTAATTACTTGATCTACTGCTCGGTGCTGGTTCTTTAAAAATAAAAAATAAAATAAAAATAAGTAGGTGAAATTTTAAGGACCAATTCCAGAGACTAAGTCAGAAACTAGATATTTTAGATAGCCCTAACAGATACCCACTACTCTCTTGTAATGAAAAAGAAAAGGAATAAGATAGCTTTTCAGTTGTATAGTTTATTTTGAAGTGGGAAAGGCAAGGCCTGGTTAATTTTCACTTTGTCTGACACAAGTATTCATTTGCAAATTGCCATTAATTTCATATAAGAATCAGAAGCAGAAGCAGAAATTAGTAACAAATCACTAAAACTGGAGCTACTTTTTCTTATCCTCATTTGGAAACAATTTCCACATTAAAAATAACGCTTCTCTTCCTCTTGCAAAAGTTTAGTATCAAAAACCAAGTTCTTCAGAGGTTGGTCACATCTTAATAACACTGGGCAACATTTACCTGAGAGGTACATAGCTCATTAAGAACATTCTTATATAATGTATGAATTCATAAAACATTTATGCCAAACTTTTATGCCAAGTACTGTTAGAAGGGGCTGAAACTCAGTACTATATCACCCCTTAAAAATTTAAATTTTTCCACCCTTAAGCCTTGGCTACTATAAACCTTCACCTTCAAGCTCAAATGAAACCACCTAATTTTCTCAAATACCCAATTACCCTGCAGTCCTCGGGGCCTGTTTTCTAGCTCCTCATTTTTACTTATTTGACTTGTATTTCCTGCTTCCTTTTATTTCACCCTGATGCAAAAACCTTTCCAATTTTGAAGATCATGCCATTCTCCTATATTACTTTACATTACTCCTCTTTTTTTTCTTTTTGAGACAGTCTCATTCTGTTGCTCAGGCTGGAGTGCAGTGGTGTGATCTTGGCTCACTGCGACCTCTGCCTCCCAGATTCAAGAGATTCTCCTGCCTCAGCCTCCCGACTAGCTGAGATTACAGGCGTCTGCTACCACGCCTGACTAATTCTGGTATTTTTGGTAGAGACAGAGTTTCACCATGTTGGCCAGGCTGGTCTGGAACTCCTGAACTCAGGTGAAACACCCACCTTAGCCTCCCAAAGTGCTGGGACGACAGGCGTGAGCCACTGGGCCTGGCCTACATTACTCTTTAAGTGCCAGTTATCAATTTATTGTCTACCAGTTCCAAATCCACCCTTCCTCTGCTCTCCTTTCTGATACTAGAGCTAAACTCTATAAACATTTCTCTTTGCTAAGCTGGCACATTGTTAGGTTTTGTCAATTGAACACACAGAAAGGACAATTCAAGGCAAGAGCATTAGGAAGATACCTCCCATTTGGGTTCCAGCTCTCTCATTTTTTTTAAGTCTTAATTTTTATTACTCAAAGAAGCTTCACTTTTCATTTAGCTTTCTGACTCTGTGCTTGTGCCTTCAACACTTCCACAATGATTTTCTGCTCCTTGATAAGGAAAGCACACTTGATCCTGTCACCAACGCATTTAGTACACATGGAATCACCACAGACCCTGCTGACATGTTTGTTTTGGACAATCTCATAAGAACTTTAGGTCTCACAGCACAAACCCCTCAAAGTCTACCTGGATATACACCACATGCAGATTTTGATGCTTTCCCATCCTTATTAGTACAAAGATAAACAATTCAATTACCAAGGGTTCGGGACAGCCTAGTTTTGTTAGAGGCTATATTGCAGGAAAGCCTATGAGGGTATGCCAAATGCCTCAGAAGAGGAAAAACAGCCAGCCTTCTGTTTTCGTTTTTTTTTTTTTTTTTTTTTTAAATTCAGTGTGAGAGTTCAGTAGTCCTCAAAGACTACCTACCCCTAGCTGCAGCCTCAGGCTATGTTCGTCTGCCTGACAGCTCTGGCTAAAGTTCTCCAGCAGGTTTCTTTGCTACAGGCAACTATGTATTCCTGTGATAGCCATACTCTCTTCAAAAAGGCTAAATTTCAGTCTAAGGTTGGGGGACAGACCTTATCATAAGTCCTTAGAGTGGTTCACTATCCTTTCTTCCTCAGCCTAGAGGTGACACCTGCTTTTATGCACCTGCTAACTCTGGACCCTTTAGAGTAGGACTGGCAAACTTTTCCTTTAAAAGGCCAATTAGTAAATATTTAGGCTTTGTGGGCCATACAGTCTCTCTGGCCCCAATTCAACCCTTCTGTTAAAGTGTGAACACAGACACAGACAATACATAAACAAATGACCAAATGACTGTCACTATGGTCCAATGAAACTTTGCAAAAACAGACAGCAGGCCAGATTTGGTGTGTGAGCCATAGTATACCAAGTCCTGCCTTAGAATCCTCTTTTATCCTTTGTAGCAATTAATCATCTTTTACTAATAATTATTTAAATTCCTCTTTTCTTTCTTTCTTTTTTTTTTTTTTGAGACAGAGTCTCACTTTGTCACTCAGGTTGGAGTGCAGTGGCGCGATCTCGGCTCACTGCAAGCTCCACCTCCTGGGTTCAAGCGATTCTCCTGCCTCAGCCTCCCGAGAAGCTGGGATTACAGGTATGTGCCACTACACCTGGCTAATTTTTATATTTTTATTAGAGACAAGGTTTTGCCATGTTGGGCTGGTGTCGAACCCCTGACCTCAGGTGATCCGCCCGCCTCGGCCTCCTAAAGTGCTAGGATTATAGGCGTGAGGCACCAAGGCCGGTCTGAATTTCTCTTTTCAAATAACAGTTTCTGTCTCCTGACTGGCCCACACTGATACATCTCACTACTGACATGGTCATTTCCCCCACTGCATGCCATATTTGGCACTGGATATTCATCTAACTTTCTACCCTACATTCTGTAATAAAAGCCTCAGTTACAAAACATACATGTGGAAAATTCACAATCTATTCAACTCCCAAACTTTACCCTATTGGAACCTTAACCACAATATCATATCTGATTTCAACCCCCTTTACTTCCAGTCCTCACACCCTCATTCCGACTAAACTCTCTTCTGTCTTCCCTACCTCGTTCTGACTAAACTCTTATCTGCTTCTTCTACCACACAGCTGAGCACTTTTAGGAAAATCTTACAGATTCAACAGTCCTCAATTTCAGCAGGAACTTCCATGGCACCTAAAATTCCTTTAAACTGCCCTTGGTCAGCTCTCCTTCCCATTCCCTAGAGGATATTAAACCAAACCATTATTACTTGCCTCAAAAGCCCTACTGCCATCCTAACTTCATTTTAGCAAAATGAATTAACATCTTATCTTTGGAAGAGTAAAGGCCAGGAATAACCAAAACTTCTGAACTTCTTAGCTGGGCATAGTGGTATGTGCCTGCAATCCTAGCTGCTTGAGAAGCTGAGGTGGGAGGATCTCTTATGCCCAGGAGTTTGAAGCCAGCCTGGACAAGACAGTGAGACCTCCGTTTCTTTAAAAAAGATTATATATATATATATATATATATATATATATATATATATATAAAAGCTTCTGCAACTTCTTGATCGCCCCCTAAAATCCATCCAAAAGAAATTAAAACATATATCCACAGGCTTATACATGAATTTTTATAACAGCATTATTCATGATAACCCAAAATTATAAAGTTTAAGTCCAAATGTTAATCATTTGGCAAAGAAACAAAATGTGAGGCAGCCTTGAATAGTGTTCAGGAAAAAAAAGAGAGAACTACAGATACCTACTACAACATGGATGAACCTCAAAAACAGTATGGTGTGTGAAAGAAACCAGATGTAAAACCCTACACAGTGTATGATTCCATGTACATGAAATGTCCAGAAAGGGCAAAGCTACAGAAATAGGAACCAGATTAGTAGTTGTTTGGGGCTGGGACTGAGAGTGAGGATGGAATGATATTCTACTGTTTAACAGTCAGGAAGATAAGGAAGAAGCCACAAGTAAGAGTGAGATAGAGCAGCTAATGGAAATAAGGAGAGCAAGAAAGTGGTATCCCAGAGGCCAACTAAATATTTCAAAAAGAAAGACATGATCAACTATATAAAAAAATACAGGCAAGGTTGAGAAGAATAAAGACTTGGTGGGTGCGGTGGGTCACACCTGTAATCCTAACACTTTGGGAGGCCGAAGCAAGATCGTTTGAGCCCAGGAGTTCAAGACCAACCTAGGCAACATAGGGAAACCCTGTCTCTACAAAAAATATAAAAATTAGCTAAGCATGGTGGCATGCACCTGCAGTCTCAGCTGCCCAGGAGGCTGAAGTGGAAGGATTACCTGAGCCCACGGGGTTGAGGCTGCAGTGATCTGTGATCACACCACTGCACTCCAGCCTGAGCAACAGAGTGACACCCTGTCATCCAACCATCCAACCATCCATCCATCCATCCATCCATCCATCCATCCATCGATTAGGAACTAACTACCGAATTCAGGATCATGGAATGCCAACTGATTGACGTGGGTATATAAGAGAATGGGAAGAGAGGAAATGGAAGCAGCAAAACCACTCAACTTTCAGAAGTTTTGCTGCAAGGAGAATAGAGAAATGGTGTGGTCCTGCATGGCGGCAGGGCATGAATTTTTTTTTTAAGATGGGTAACTCTCTTCTTCTTCATCTGCAATGATTTTCCTGGTGACCTCATCCTGTCTTATGGCTGCAAAACACCATTTATATTCTGATGACTCCCAAGTTTATTATCTCTAGCCTGAACACTCCATACAAAACTCTAGATTCTAGTAAACTCCAGTCTACTAGAGATATTCAATAAATATATTTGAATAAATGCATTTATATGCTGGTAAGAATGTACTAGTAGATAAAAACCTGGAAGCCATCCTACACTCACACTCTTTCTTCTTCTCTCACATCTCATCACCTATCAAAATCTTTTTAATTTTATCTCCTAACTATCGTTAATCAGTTCTCTCCTTTTTAGCTTCTCCATGTTCTTTATCTTTCACTTGGACTACTATAAAAACCTTTTAAATAGTCTCTCTGAAACCAATCCCAACCTGAAATCTAACTTCACAATACAGCCAGAGTGATTTCAGAGCAAAGGACTACACAATTCACCCAACCCACCCTAGGCTAAAAACAACTTAAGTGGCTAAAGCAGGAGTCAGCCAGCTCTTTCTGTACAGGGCCAAACAGTAACAGTTTATGTTTTGCAGAATATACGATCTCTGTTCCAACTACTCAACTCTAGTGCTGGAGCACAAATGTAAATGACAAGAGACAATATGGAAAAATAAAATGGGATGAAGCCAGGTGCAGTGGCTCACCCCTGTAATTCCAGCACTTTGGGAGGCCAAGGCGAGTGAATCACTTGAGGTCAGGAGTTCAAAACCATCCTGTCCAACATGGTGAAACCCTGTCTCTACCAAAAATAGAAAAAGTAGTCAGTCGTGGTGGCACACATCTGTAATCCCAGCTACTTGGGAGGCTAATGCCGGAGAATCACTTGAACCCAGGAGGCAGAGATTACAGTGAGCCGAGATCACATCACTGAACTCCAGCCTGGGTGACAGGATGAGAATCTGTCTCAAAAAAACAGGGGCGTGGTTTCGTTAATTTTCTTTTATTTACCAATTAGAAAGTAGAATGGATATGGTCTCCTGATCTAGCAGATAAAGTAAAATTCCTTAACATAGATGATAAGGATAATAATCACATAGCTATCTCCAATGTCATCTGCCAATCTTCATTTCATACTTTGTACTCTATCATAGAATTGCTTATACTTCCATGTAACTATTACATCTATCTGCTTTTGTTTATATTTCCAAATTTTCTTATGGCTAACTCATACTGTATAAGACTTGGCTCAGGCAACATCCCTTCTAAGAGGCCTTCCTTGAACCCTCAACTTAGGTAAGGTACCCTTCCTTGATCCCCTAAAGAACTCCAAGGCATAACTCTATAATACATTTTGCTATACTATATTGAAGTTTTGTTTAAATCCCTCACCACTAATTTTTAAGTTCCTGATAGGTGGGGAATAGCTCATTCATTTTCATAACTCTAGCATTCAGCATATAGTAAGCACCCAATATATGCTTTTAGAATTGAACTGAAAGTTCTTCTTAGTAACAGAGCTGAAATGACAATAAACATGTTAACTTAAGCATTACTGAAAATTTTTGAGGTAAGTTAGGTCCAAAAACAAAACATGAAACATCAGTGTCAAGAATGTTTGACAATAAACATCAATGTCAAGAATATTTTGGCTGGGCACGGTGGCTCATGCCTGTAATCTCAGTACTTTGGATGGTCAAAGCAGGTGGATCACTTGAGGTCAGGAGTTTGAGACCAGCCTGGCCAACATGGTGAAACCCCATCTCTACTAAAAATGCAGCCTGGCCAACATAGTGAAACCCTAACTCTACTAAAAATACAAAAATTAGCCATGTGGTGGCGCATGCCTTTAATCCCAGCTACTTAGGAGGCTGAGGCAGGAGAATCAATTGAACCAAGGAGGCAGAGGTTGCAGTGAGCCAAGATTGTGCCACTGTGCTCCAGCCTGAGCAACACAGGGAGACTCAGTCTCAAAAAAAAAAAAGTCTTTAAGCTTTAATGACTGCCCTATTGGATTTCGGACTCGCACGGGGCCTACAGCCCCTTTGTTCTGGACAATCTCTCCCATTTGGAATGGCTGTATTTACCCCATGCCTGTACCTCTCTTGTAACCAGGAAGTAACTAACTTGCTTTTGATTTTACAGGATTATAGGTGGAAGGAATTTGCCTTGTCTCAGATGAGACTCTGGACTTGAACTTTTGGGTTAATGCTGGAATGAGTTAAGTTCTTGGGAGACTACTGGAAGGGCATAATCGTGTTTTGAAATGTTAGGACATGAGATTTGGGAGGGGCCAGGGGCAGAATGATATGGTTTGGCTCTGTGTCCCCCTGCCCCCGACAAATCTCACCTTGAATTGTAATCCCCACGTGTCAACGGCAGGACCAGGTGGAGATAACTGAATCATGGGGGTGGTTTCCCCAATGTTGTTCTCATGATAGTCAGTGAGTTTTCATGAGATCTGACAGTTTTATAAGGGGCCCTGTTTGCTCAGCACTCATTCTCTCTCACTGCCCTATGAAGAGGTGCCTTCTTCCACGATTGTAAGTTTCCTGAGGCCTCCCCAGTCATGCTGAACTATAAGTCAGTTAAACCTATTTTCTTTATAAATTAAAAAATATATATAGTCTTAAAAGTCATAAAATATTTAATCCAATGCCAACACTAGCCTTTAAGAGAAAGAAGAAACAAAAATCTTTAAATCATTATGCCAAAACGTGAATTAGGACTTACTTCAATTTGAAGAGCTAGTTCCACTTGGTTGTGATAAGAATCTAAGAGTTCTTCAACAGGGTGTCTGAAAGAAACAAGTTATTGTGGCTGAAGGATGCTACATGCAAAATGATTGTTTTAATCACCAAAATAAGTTTATTTGTATCCAAAAACAAAGTCTGAAAACCTGCAATTAATGATTTAGATTATATACCTTGTTATGACTTCTCTGTAAGGTTTTTCTATTTGATACAGGTGTTTGTTTAAATCCACAGGTGTTTCATCATCTTCTGCCTAAACAAACACATATACACAAAAAAATCAAATCCACTCTTTGGTCTTTCTATTGTCTAAATATAGTTAAGTATACGATAAAATCTCAAAACCACAGTGTTTTTCTGAGAACTGAAAATAAAATTCTATCAGAATATTTGTAACTGATTCAGAAAAAAAAAGTCAACATTCTGAAAAAAAAGTTAAATGGAAAACATAAATGCTTTCAAATCTAGTTTCAGATATATAAATAGCTTTTAGAGCAAAAACTACTTCTGTTCTATAAATAGAGAATAGAGAGCTAAAAGCACTTTTATGGCTGATAGGCAAATGAATATGGGGTAGAAAACAAATGGGGTAGAGGACATTTAATTTTCTGCATTGTTTTTTCTAATGATAATTTTGCCCCTACTCCCCCTCACGAACAAGGTGCCTCTTCTACTCTAATTCTACATTATGCAAATGTTCTCAGTAACATCATTCCTGGTCGGGTGCAGTGGCTCGTGCCTATAATCCCAGCACTTTGGGAGGCCAAGGAGGCCGAATCATTTGAGGCCAGGAGTTTGAGACCAGCCGGCCAACACACTGAAACCCAGTCTTTAATAAAAATACAAAAAAAAAATTAGCTGGGTGGGTTGGTGCATGCCTCTAGTTCCAGCTACTCTGGAGGCTGAGGCATGAGAATCACTTGAGCCTGGAGGGAAACTCTATCTCCAAAAAAGGAAAAAAAAATCATTCCTTAAGAAACTGAAAAGAAATGTTACCAATGACTGCCAAAATGTACTAAATTTTGTGAAATAGTCTTTACCCAATTGAAAGAAATTCTACCTAACATAAAAGCAAAACTCAAGAAAACCAAGAAAAAAAGAAAGTAGGCCTCACTGATATTTTTCCATCAAAAATTCTACCAAATGAAGAATAACTTTCTTTAGAGATTAAAAATTCAATTATAAGTTCATCAAGGGTTCATACAGTAAAACAAAACGGCTAAATTTACTGCATTCTATTTTGCTTTAACCTCAAAAAAAAAAAAAAAAGCATTGAAAGCATTGTTGTTGTTGTTTTTTCTAAAGAGCATCCACCCTCTGAAGTACTGAACTTTTAAAAGAGAGAATTAGTTTTCATTTTGTGATGAATAATTTATTTTCCTCAGTTTGGTACAAAGGTCAATGTGGATTTTCTTTTCAACCCTAACCCATATTTAGTATTCAAAATTTGCCTTCTTCCTCATTTTTCCTTCACTCACCCTCAGGTTTTCACTCTTGTATAGCTATTACAAACCAAACTTTTAATTTCTCCACTTTGATTTTCAAATATGCCTCTACCTCTGAGGAGTATGTTACCTAAACCTCTGTGATTGAAAATCTCTCCTCATTTGCTAACAGATTCCTGTTGAGGATGAATTCATCACCCCATTCCAACCATGAAATCATGAAAAATGTACAAGTTGAAAATTGGCTAATTACCAGAATTATTCAGATTCAAACAAATGCAATTCAGTTATAAGGTACACACTTACTGTTCGGGCCAGATTTTGACACATTGCACTGTAGGTCAAGAGTTGTAGTCTAATTTCTGTGTCCCATTTTCGACAGTTTTGAATATGCTCATGACTTCCAAGGCAATGATTACTGTTAAAATATGTTAATTATTCACTATTATTTTATTCAAATTAGAAACTATAAAGGTTAGGGTAAAATCGAAATTGTACCTGCATCAGAAATTAAAGAGAATGATAAAATACAGAGACAGTTTTAAAATCAAGTGTGAGCATTTAAACAGAGAAATTATTCTGTACAAGAAGAGTCAATATAAAAAAGAAAGAAGATGAAGACAAAGATGAAGAATGAAGTAAGAAAAATAGGAACAGGGCATTTCTAGAAGCCTAGGAGAATAAAATCTGTAAAACAACTAGACTACATGCTATATATAATAAATTACCTGGATAAGAAAAAGGTTCATATAATGATTATTTCAGGCAACTAAAAGGAAATCACAGCTGACTACTGTGCATAAAGTAACAGTGCATGCTGCAAAAGGAAAATAGAGTCTATAATGATGTGACTATTGACTCTTTACAGAAAGAACAACCCATTTATGACTTATTAACCAACTGCCTGTAATTCCTCCTGTAAAAACTACAAGCTCCTTAAGGGAATACAATGTCTCACTTATCTCTGAAACCCCACCACTGTCTTAGACGTGATATCTTAGACATCGTATATTTCAATACAAGTTTACTGATTCAATAAATCAATTCAATAGGACCCGATGTATTTTTGTATTATAAATTTAACTTGAAATTTTTCTAGATTAAACCATTAAAAATGAAATTTCCAAACATGTTGCTCAGTAGTTAAATAAACTTACTTCTGCAGCACTTCCTCTTGACCGCAAACTTTCAGAACATAGCTGCCAACATCTACTTGATTCAAGTCATCATGTACCCAGCAAAGGGCTTGCATTATAATAATTTCTACGGTAGAACTCACTGTAAAAGAGTTAGTCATCATTCTCACTTTGCTCATTTGTACTTATTCAAGACTGTATTACTTATAATCTAAGACAGCACTATTCAATAGAAATATAATGCAATCCACAAATGTAGGCCACATTTATAATTTCAAATTTTCTAATAGCCACATTGAAAAAAGTAAATGGAAAAAGGTGAAACTAATTTTAATAATATGTTTTATTTAACCTAATACAGTTGGCCCTCTATATATGTGAGTTCTACACCTGTGGATTCACCAATCATGGAAAAAAACATTTGAAAAGAAAAAAAGTGCATCTGTACCAAACACGTACACACTTTTTTCCTTGTCATTATTCCTTAAACAATAAAGTATGGCAAATATTTACACAGCATTTACATTGTATTAGGTATTATAACTCATCTAGAGATGAGTTAAAGTATATGGGAGTATTACATATTGTATTCCTGTATCAAAACATCATGTTAACCCTTCTTTCATGCTTTTAAAAAAAGGTCACGTGTACTACATAAAAATATATATATATACCTACTACGTACCCATACAAGTGAAAATTTTAAAAATTAAACCAAAAATAAATAAGGTACACAAGAGGATGTGCATTGATTATATGATAATACTATGCCTTTTATATCAGAGATTTGAGCATCTTGGCATTCTGGTATCTGAAGGAGGTCCTGGAACCAATCCCCTACAGAAGATATTTAGCAGTATCTAGCAAACAGTAATTTAAAATAAATTATAAGAAAACATTCACCATTTTAAATGTTTTGACATTTGCCTGGTAAATTTTCCAATGAAAAATAAAAATACAGCAGGTAGGCTATATATTTGAGATGGGGTCTGTCACCTTTACTGCAGTGAGCCAAGATCAAGCTACTGCACTCTAGCCTGGATGGCAGAGTGAAAAGAGTGAGACTCTCTCAAAAAACAACAACAAAAACCCACAAATCTTTTCCTTCAACAACTAAAAGAATAATTATTACAGTTAGCTAATGTTTTCCTGTTTCAGATTTATTTTTTTTCAAAGGGCCTTCAAAAGTACAAAGCTGGAAAGAATGTATCTGAATATTAGACACATTCCTAGTCATAACCATTTTTTAAAAAGGCATAATTCCTAGGCCAAAGTACCGTAGAAATACAGGATCTCATTCCTCAGTTGGAATCCCATTAAGATTACATACATTACGAAACACAATAAACTCTGCAAGGAAATAAAATTAGTTTTTAAAACTAAGAAAAAATTTCCTACAGACTTAGACATCTCTAGAAAGGATATCCATACCAAGTTTGGAAGAAAGAATTAAACCAAAAGAGAATTATCTTCCCCTTAGAGAAACTTAGCAAGACATATGGAATTTCAATTTCACTGACAGCTCTTTATAAGCAAGCATGCCTCCTGTCATAAAATGAAGGAGAAAAATAAAAAATTAGATTGTAATGAGCTTTTCTATCTAATGCTTCTGGGTCCTGGGCCAAGGGCCACTGATTAACAACAGTTACTCAGCACTTTTCAGATAATTATGTATTTATAAAGGAAACCTGTTTCCCCATTAGTTCTAACCAGAAAACTATCCATATGAATGCCAAAAAGACACACAATAACAAAATTGGTTTATTAAAAGAACGATAATATTGATATTTTAAACATTTCCCCCAACAGAGCAAAACAAGAGGCTTGGGGAACTATAAACCTACCATCGCATGTAAAAGTAACTGGTAGCTGAAATCCTTCAATTTCAATGGAGACCTTCACACTAGCATTTTCTCCACATATGTTTCTTTGCAGTGTAACTGGACTTAACAAATAGCCTGGATTAGTGCGGTGATTGGTATATGGAAATTTGGTCTTCAATCTGTTCACAAAAAAGAAGTTAAATTCTTTTTACAAAGCTTCATTTGAGGGTTCTGAACAAGGCTTTACATGTTTACAGCCACTCAGTTCTGCGTCTTTGTCCAACTCCAAAGCAGCTCATGAACTGCAGTGAATGAACTCCCGTGGAAAGTCCAAATACCAGCATTTTCCTTTTAAATAAAAGAAACCCAAGGAAAAGGAAGAGATTATTGCCAGGATCTCTTTGGTAACATTATCAACACCACCCAAGCACATGCTTGGATGAATGGCATTAAATGAGGTCCTCTGCTTCAAATTTTTTGGCCACACAGTATAATTACACAAAATGGTACCTTTTAAATTACTGTATAGGCAATGTAGACCTAAAACTGTGATGGCCAAAAGGATAAAACGTTTGTTGTCTTAAAAATTCTTTTCTTCTAAGGACCTTTTTCCTACAAATGTTATTTTTGGCTGCTAGATGATGAACAAAATATAGACAATGTTTTTTTACAGTGCTACAAGGCCTTTCTTCCCTTAAAGTGATATCTAAAACTTAGGGAATTGAAAGAACTGCCTGTGAAGGTATTCATAGGAGCAACACAGTTTAAAATTAAATACATGAATGCGGTGTATTGCTCATCTCCAACCAGCAACGCTGTTATCATAAGACAGAGAGACCTGATAACTTCTTTACGCTTGTGAGCTCTTTTAACTGACTTTTTTCTAAAGGTTAGAAGACAGGTGCCAGTCTTCCCATGTGCTTTTCAAAGGGCTATGAATAGAATAAATGCTAGAAGTATTATATATTAGCTTCTCTAGAGATCAAAATAATCAAGCCACAGAAGTAGAATAAAACAGCTTGAGCTGACAGAAAAAGGCTCTGGAGAGGTAGCAAATGTAACCATTAGTACACAGCCTCTAGAGCCAGGCTACCTTAGTTTGAATCCTGATTATACTACTTACTAGCTGTGTGAACGTATAAAACTTATTAAATTTCCTTGTTGCTTCAGTTTTTTTCTTCTATAATCTGGGGGTAATGCTACCATTTATCTGATAGGGCTGTTGTGAGAATTATGTGAATTTAGTTTACAAAGCATTTAGAACAGTGCCTACTAGTACATGGTAAGTGTTTTAACCTTGTCAAACAGATGAGTTAGTGAAGGAATAAATCTGGTTTTTGCATAGAAATGTTAAGCAACACGAAGGATCCAATATTAAAAATATAATACACCTTTTCTTAGACTCAGGTATTCCTTTATAGCAATACAAACACTAAGACAGATGCTCACATCAAATCATGAAATTAACTGTATGAAATGTTAGAGAATGTTTTTACATCTAAGCGAGCTTTCAATTTTCAGAAACCCTTAAGGATGACAAAAGCAAAAGCAGAAATTCTTGATAGCTCAGACAAGAATTTATTAGACAAAAATTCCAGTGATAAAACTTAGCTTTGTTTGAGGAACTTAGCTTTACAAAAGTAAAAGCAGAAATTCTTGATGATAGCTCAGACAAGAATGTATTAGTCAACAATTCCAGTGATAAAACTTAGCTTTGCATTTCCCTTTCTTAAAATAAGTCCTTTCTTTTACACAACAATGAGAATGTAATTATGTCACTGAATTGTATGCTTAAAAACAGTTAAAATGGTAAATTTTGTTATGTATATTTTATCACAATTTTAAAAATATTTTTTTTAATGAGTCCTTTTTGTATTTACTTGGTACCATGGAAGACACCAGGTCCAGAAAATATACTGATTTCTTTTTTCTGTAAAATTGACTTTCTCATCTCATGGTTTGTTTGCTTTATAAAAATTGCCAAAAAACATAAAACACCTAAGATGTAACATTCCTTACAATTGAGGTTTTTTTGTGTTTTTTTTTGGTAACAAACCGTTTAAACATAAATAATCAAATTAATTATTAAATGAATAACTGCTGTCTGAGTAAATTATTAACTTTAAATAAGACCAGATAAGGTATTTTTATGGATCCTCTAAGCCACACAGAGTTTGGTGTTCTTAAGTAACTACCTATAAAGAGTATTTTTTTTTAAAACTCTAATTTTTATTTTCTCTAAAATTTCTATTTTCCTATCACTCAAACAAAAGTCTTAATCTGTTTAGTATGGCTTTGCAGTTCAGGAAATTCAGTATCTCTATGCAGAAACAAAAATCCTTTATGGAGCCAGGTGTGGTGGCTCACACCTGTAATCCTAGAAGTTTGGGAGGCCGAGGCAGGTGGATCACAAGGTCAGGAGTTTGAGACCAGCCTGACCAATATGGTGAAATCCCATCTCTACTAAAAATATAAAAAATTAGCTGGGTATAGTGGTGTGCTCCTTTAATCCCAGTTACTCAGGAGGCTGAGGAAGGAAAATCACTTGAACCCGGGAAACAGAAGTTGCAGTAAGCCAGGATTACACTACCATACTCCAGCCCGGGAGAGGGAGTGAAATTCCGTCTCAAAAAAAAAAAAAAAAAAAAAAAAATGGCCAGTCATGGTGGCGAAAGTATTAAAAACCACCCCTTTGGGAGGCCAAGGTGGGCAGATCATCTGAGGTCGGGAATTCAAGACTAGTCTGACAAACATGGAGAAACCCCATCTCTACTAAAAATACAAAATTAGCCAGGTGTGGTGGCGCATGCCTGTAATCCCAGCTACTCGGGCGGCTGAGACAGAATAATTGCTTGAACCCGGGAGGCTGAGGTTGCAGGGAGCCGAGATT